>LUCH01002245.1:9217-32394 GCA_013368495.1 Paragonimus heterotremus | reverse complement strand
AAGTTGAAATTTGTTAAACCGGAGGTACTCGGTTGGAGTTCAGTTTCTACTGAAAAAGAATGTGCTCTAGCTTGTCACACCATCTTCGTAAGGTCCAAATAACGGAACCTTAGATGATATTTCACGAAATGATAATATTATCCCGGTAGCAGCCTATGGAACAGGTAAACTAGCGTAAGCTAACCGATTCGGCAGTAGATGAGGAGATATTGCGCATAGACATGACATCCCCAACAAATAACCATCGAATAAGGAAGTGACTTTGAAGTTTAAATTAAACAGAAGTCCTGAGTCTGGACTTCCTTTCTCTAGCACTTTTCAAGGATAGCGGTCCTTCATTCAAAAGTGACTTTTTTATTGCAGCACATACTTGGATTCAGATCATGCATTGGTATGCCGTGGTTTTGTTTGCACTTTTGTTGGACAACGACCCCACCGACAGCAACGACTGGCTATCGAGAAACTGGCTATACCGTCAATAAGACACAAGTACCAAACCAGTTTGGAAAGCTGCCATAGCAGTTCTCAATCCGTAGATCCAATGACTGCTGGAATCAAATCTCACAGGCCATCCAGAAAGCAGGTACTGTAGCATGCGGCATGCGGATTTCATCGAAATATCTGGAGTTATTAGAAGCCAGACGGAATATTCTTCCTGGTAGTTTACATCACAAGTATGAAAGAAATTTACGTGGAAAACTGAAACGTAGTCTAAACGATGATCGTGAGGCTTGGTTAGTGGAAAAAATTAGGGAACTGGAAGCTGCTTTGTCTCAGGGAACACTGGCGAACTCTTTAGGCTGATCCCAGGCGGCCGTCTGTCTGTGAAGCTATCAGCGAGGTAAATGGCACAACAAATTATAATGCGTCCAGAAGGTTAGAGCGTTGGGCGGAACATGTTAATGGTCAGTTTAGCTGATCTCCTACTTCCATTGTATTGCCGCCACACACTTGTGATATAGCACCCTGGTCGGCAGATTTCGAATCACCCAGTGAGACTGAGATTCGCAGTTACATTTCGGCTCTCAATCGTAATAGGGCTGCTGGCCTAGATGATCCCACACCAGCATCTTTCAAAGAGGCGTTAGTGGAAACCTTAACTCAGCTGTTTCAACTTGTATGGATGACGGAGACCATGCCTTCGTCCTGGAGTCACTCGATAATAGTTACCATATTCAAGAAAGGAGCGCGAGTCCATTGCGGAAACCATAGGGGTATTAGTTCGACCCCAGTCATTTCAAGGGTTTTGACAGCCATTATACTTTATCGACTTACTGCAGTTTCGGAGGTAAACATTAGGAAATAAAAGGCAGGGTTTTGTCATGGGCGGGGTTGTATAGGTCGCATTCGTACCCTTCGTTAAATTCTGGATCAGCGTCATCTGCACCGCCGGCCAACAATCGCCGTAGTCCTCGACTCTGAAGGTGCGTTCGATTCGGTGAACCAATCTACAATTTTAAAGTAGTTTGAACGCAAGAGTGCAGTGACTAAGTACGTGAACATACTCTCGGAGCTTTATCCCCCTACTTCAGCTCAGGTTAGGGTTTACGGTGAACTATCTAACAATTTCAGCACCAGCAGCGGCGTACATCAGGGTTGTTTACTTTCACCATTTTCGTTTAATTCTTCGACAGGCAAAATAAAGAAGAATCGTCTCCGGCAGGCACAAGATGCCGGTGTAGAACTACTTGGCGGAAGACTGATCTTGAGTATACTGACGATAACGTGTTGCTCTGTTACAGAATCGCGTACCTCAAAGACTAGAGCGATATTCGCCAATCTGATGAGATATCTCTCTGAAACTCAAGGGTCGCATATATCAGACAACAATGAGGGCTGTATAACTTTACGGCAGCGAAACCTGGCCGCTCACGGTAGAGAACCTGAACCACTTCCAAGTATTCGACTACTGATTTCTGCGTTCAGTCGTTCGTATCGGGTGGCACCAGCGAGTAGTTTAGGAAGCGGGTGTTTGGCATTTATTGTCATACGAGTTCTTTTGTTCAGTCAATACATTTGCACAGACTTGGTTAGGATGCTAGCTAGTCGTTCGGGACACCGAGCACTGTTAGCGAAAGCTGCGGCCGACTGACATAAGGTGTTGAGTGGACAAATAATGACCTGACGTAGACGAATGAAATCGTTCACAAAGGAATTGGCCACTGTATATCCGGTTCTTCTCCTGCATTGATGATCCTGTGAATCCCAGAGTCAGTGTCTTGACACGTTAGGTGAGATGACGGCTAACCGAGCCCAGTGGATTGAATATTGTCATTGTTTGGCCGAGTTATCCGTGAAGTGACTGCGTTGAATGACACGGGAATGTGAGAGCCGTATGGGAGCTGTCTTGCTGCTGACGCTTTATTTCACTTACAGCTCGGTTGTTTGTTTGTAAGGCGTAGGCTCCGTGATTTTATGTTTTAATATAAACTTGGGTCCCTTTGGTAGTTAGTTTCCTGCCCGGCCCCTTCTTTTTTCTTCTCTTCCTAAATACGGTTTGCGTTCTTTTGTGTGGTTGTGTGACAGTGAAGCATCAGCGTGCACCACTTATGTATTTCTATCTACGATGAAGATGAGGTTGCTTGGCGTGTGGTCAGGGAGTCTTAGTAGAGTATGACATTTTGATGAAGTCGTTGTATGTCTGCCGAAAGTGCGCATTTGTCGGCAACTTTGTGATGAACGATATTATGGAAGGCTCATTCGGGGACCTTAAGATGGAGTTTTTGCTCGGTAGCAAGCCAACTGATGGTGAACATGCGAACTACATTATTTTACTAAATTCTACAGCATTGAACAAGCTGACTGCTGAGTCGGTTGAATAGCACAGTTGGTTTGTATGGTGTGCACTTTTTTCTCGACGTTGAAGGTATTGTTACAAGACTAGACCGGCCTTGCCGTCGTTTCCGTTACTGCAAGCAGGCCGATGGAGACCGTCGACCACTTCGCCCCAAAGTGGCCAAATGAAGACGCTGTCAGCAAACTCCGGGGGCCATCACTGCCCTACTGAACAAGGTTGGTAGTTGTCGTCAACAGGTTTGGCGACTTGGTGACCATTCAGGCCGTTGGTTGCAAACAGTCGCTGAGGTGGGAAAGTATGTTTTGTGTTGTAACGCTGAATAATACGACCTCAAGCTATCCCGACTGATTGCAAAAAAAACAGCAATGAGGCACGACAAAAGTTGCCTAGTGTACTGTCAATAGGGCATTATATATGAAATCAACACAGCAGCTGAATTCATTGTCTTCGCTTCAGTAGCTTGACTTCGGCCTTCACCAACGACTGTGTTGGTCACGCAATGACATGTTCAAGGGTTGTTGCTCGGTCCATGCATATGTCCTATCTGGTGCACTTGTTTGACCTTTCAGTGAGCGCCGTGATGCGCTTCCCAACTGAGATCATTTTGTCTCAATCCTTTCGTGACATTTTGCTTCTTGCTTTTCTTCTTAAAGTTCACTTATTTACTACCCCACTACTCTGTAAACCACTTTCAGAACCATCAACATCCCTGGCCATAGTGCCTAGTTATATACTTTAAAATCAAAAACGACGTTAATGACGATATAGAAAACAACGTTTAATCCTTCTGTACACCGGGTTCATGAAAATATCTAATAAACCTGTCTGCTAAAATGAACGTAGAACATAAAACTCAACATACCCACCAATTGACAAGTATACCACTTGAAACCAGTCGCATAATGGCAGGCTTTATTTCCTCTCTTCATACGTAACAACCTAAGGAGCTCAATTTGAACTATAGCTTAACTTTGGAAGATTTCGTTCAGTGCGTCCAATGTAAAACCAGTATCATTAAAATGACTCCATGATCGCTTCATGAGTTCTCGTCGGCTTACACATAACTAGAAATATTGATTGCGCTCACTCCAAGTAACCCCACGTCCTGTAACAAGTCGTGAGTTTTTGCCAGACAAACTCTACATTTGTACGCCATGGTGACTACGTTATCTAAAAACTCACAAAATCGTAAAATCCCCATTTGTAACGTAAAACGTTTAGGTTTGTTGTCGTAATCCAGCTGTTCATCAGTGAACATTCAACCTTTTTGACTATATTAACTGATGGTTTTGCAATAGATGAAGATTGTTTCTACCAGCCTTCATCTTACTCTCCATGCTGACGTGCATAACCCGTTCGGATGGGCCGAACTTGCGTCCAAGTAGTCGTTGCCATCACCTCATGGAGGTAGACAAGTTTGTTGAACTCTTCTGCATACTGACATGTGTATGTCCACCTGTTACACGGAAGCCTTAAAGCCTTCTGATCGGCATACTTCCAGTATGCCCTCAGCCCAAAATACAATGCTATCACAGTGTGCCTTTAGGCTGTTCCCATATGCGCCTACTGAATGACCAGTGACGGATAAAAGTAATGAAAAGCAGCCAAAAGTCGATGACTGCTGACTAGAACTAGGATTGTCACGATTTGAGAAACAACCAGAAATGTTACACTACAAGAGGAATAACTTGTAGGTTGCACACTTCGTGTTACCAGGGTGAATAGTGATTCGGTGGACAGTTAGACTAACCAGTTGTATCCCATCACCACTACCACGACGGTTTTTCCTGTTACCCTCCGCATTGCTGTTTCGTTAACCAACACTGAGGATAAGAAACATTTGATAAAGCGGAACACAGGCACATGCTCTCCGTAACAAGATGGAATTATACATAAGCTCTCTGTTTTCAATTTCCGTAGAGTGGCGTGCAATTTGGACTATTTTATTCCCGCCGGTGGTAGGCGCTTTCCATTGGTTACTTTGTTCTCGTGTATCCTTATTATATGTTACACGTAGTAAATCACTTTGGAACTGGAATGTAATGGGGGTACATAATGCAATCGCTATAAAGCATGTATTTACGTGACTACTGGGAAGTTATTTCAGAAATGGTTCTGTGCCTGATTAGACTTACGTTCTTTTTTTCCTGTTTGCTCGAAAACATCATTTCACTTTTTCCAAGTTGTCACTTCGGTTGTTGAAGTAAAATTCACTATAGTTTTGGAGGCCAATCCTTTAGAGATACTAAAGCAATGCATATCATTAAAAAATATCACTTGCAATTTTCACAATACAGTTTTTTGTGCTATCTGCCTTGTTTCTCTACAGAAGTTCCTAGTAAGCTTTGTAAATTCTGTGTTTCTTTTTCTTCAAAATGCTATCATGCTCCCTAACAGTTGTAACAAGTTTCAAACACATATTTTACAAACAGGATCAATATAGAAGATTACAACTCACCTAACGATATCAGAAACGTTCACTCGGCCATCGTTTTAGACAGGACGTCCGCTTTGTGTAAGAATAAAGAGAATGATTGTTGGTCTTATACAAAACTAGTTAGTCGTTTGGTTGTATTTGTAACACGCTATGAGAGTCGGAGGAGGAGGAGGTTGTATTCAGAAGTGTACTACACAGCAGGTGACAATGTGAAGATAAACAAAGCGGCAGCAGCGAAGGAATAGAACCGTGCTGCGTGTGAACATAGCTACGTTCAGTGATTGATTGCTTGTCCGCTGATCCAGTAAGTTTTGCGTACGACACAGACTTAACCACCCCAAAGGTAAATAGAATAACCGTGTAAGAATTACCAATTCAGACTCAGCGCGTGTGCACTCAGCTAACCTTGTTGCAAGTTGCGTATAGAGTTCGTCTTATGTATTTTTATACAACTGCGGCATCTTACCACTATTTTTCACCAACATTGCATTTCCTGTCCGTTTCTTAAGGACATCGGCAATTCCCTTCCATTCTTATGGGTTAAATGTCATCCTTGTTCCTAAAACTTAACATCATCCTGCGTTACTCACCCTTGCCTCTAGGTCTGTTTGTTTCCGAATGAACTCGACGAATTTCAGATCTGAAAACATGCCAGAACTCGACTCAGTGGCCTTTATAGGATGAAATACGACAACATTCTAAGTGTGCAGGTTGACCTGACTTCCTGATTGTGAACACTGAGAACGACTGCGTTGGTGCTGTCTATAGAGTCATGTGTTCTAAGCCGGTTTTCTAATAACTACTCGGATTCCTGATGAAACAGTATGAACGTATCCGTCTCTAAGTCTAGAATGCTTAAGTGACCGGGACACATGAACACAAAAGTCATTTGATTAATTTATGCACGATGCACTAGGGCAAGAATAACTAGGCTGACTTAACTGAGATGAGTTTATTTTGGACTTTATATTGCGATGTGATTAAGTGTTCTCATATATGCCCTGGTATTTTTAATTGGTGCATCGAGCACTTGCTCCATCGTTTCGTGGACAGCGAAGGATGTGACGAAACTAACTCGCTTGTCTTGACCGTTCGGACAGATACACCTAAATTATACACGACTATCGTGCTACAAAACGCACGATAATTCAAGAAGGAAGAGAACCCAATTGCTGTAAGTTTAAAAACGGGTGACTTGCCTGAACGATTTCTAGGTTGCTGAAAAAAGCATGAGGAATAAGATGTTGTCGTGTAGACGACTTCTAGAAGAATATTTTAAAACTGTCAAAAACAGACAGTGAGTGTGGACCAACAGCAAAAAGTGATGACATTAGTTCTTTTTGTCTCCTTCGGCAAGTACACAAACTACTTCGGAACATGCGCTAATTAACCAATGGTAATCATACTGCATTTAAGACAACGTTATCATTTTTTCTGTTAACTGACCCGAAGGGACGGCTAATTACCATAACCATGTGGAAATCCTTAGTCGATAAGAAGTGATATGAGTGTATGCATATGCGCGCACCCATCGACAACAGGGAATACAAAACCACCTAACGGGATATATGACGGTCGCGTCATAATGATGCAAGTACTTGGACACCTTGAACTCTGAACCTCGTTAAGAATAGTTTGAAAATACAATGGTAGACGTAAATGAATCTCATTTGCGTTGCAGGCTGGCAGTGTTGCTTTTTTCTCATTTCAACGCGTTTTCGGAATTGATTCTGCCACATCTGTTTCATGAGGTTCAATGAACATCTATTTACCAACAATATCACATAATCAAATGAACCACACTGTCTCCGTAATACCTACATAACAGTCACTGACAGGGTAAAACGTCTAGTGAGCAGCTAACTCATAAATGCGGTTCACTGTAGGTTAGCATAACAGTTCAAAGGTGTGGGTGGCAAATATTCTTTATGCCTTAGTCTCCGTTAGACAGTCCCTCTAAAGCAGGAGCACGCCTGTTGGGAGGTCATCTTCGTTCGGTTCATCGAAACCTGCTGAGGAATCAACGGTCCCAGAGAGAGTACTATCTCCGTCAAATACCGTAGATTACAGTTCTGCTTTCAAGTTGTTTGGATTCCCTGTTCTAAACCTACCGCGGCGTTAGACACCACCACTCAATCCTATAAACCTGAACATCAATGTGCGTAAGATAATTGACCTCCAGTGGACTGTATCTCTGAAAGGCGCCGCGCAAAAGTGCCGCCAATGCAATTTCACAGTGCTGATTGAAACAAAGGTAACCAATGAGCTTGCTTACTTTTCTTGTCAGTGGTCTTATGAGATCTCTGTCACGAACAGACTAGTTAAGTGTTAACATATGGCAGAAGTTTCGTCAGTCCGCGTGCGCGTGCACCATCATTTAGACAGATGGTCCCTCAACATTAATATACTGGATTAGCGCAGTTCAGAATTCAGCTTCGTCAATAATCACGCTAAGTAAATAATACACACTTCCAACACGATTCCAATTTTGTTCAATGCATACTAATTGGTGATGATTCTGAATCGGACAGTTGACATGAAACAGAGATGGATATTCCAACAAGGCATCTTGTTACATTGTCGGAGTCAGTGCGGGATATAGACAACTCGTTTGCGTTTATCATCCATTCCTGGATATATCTTTTGAAAGCGATGAATAAACTACAGCACAATCACGTGGAATTCAAAGAGGTGGGTTCGCTGCACAAACTATTTAACCGCCCTCTACAAATATTGAGTGATACAGTTTGTTGATGTCTGACGTACCGTCAGTGCACGTGCTGGGTTGTTCTTTCTTAACATGTATCACCTTCAAAACGAGATAACTTTTGACTGGTCTCATGGATGGGGGAAACCGCTGTAATCCGAAGGTTCATTAACTGAGGTACATTCCACCTTGATGGACTCAGGCAGTTTGCTATCGCTATTGATGTTGAACAATGGCAGAATCACGGTCGAACGACGAAACTCCATACGTGTTTAACTCGATGATACAACTTGGCTTTGTAGACATATATATAGTAAGAGCATGTGTGAAGAAGCCTCGAACTGCAGTGGTATTAAAAACACTGGTAGACAACAAATCAAACAGATCTGGGTCAGATACGTCTGAACTATATATTTAAATGGAGATAGTGAGGTGCTGACATAAAAATGAGTTTCAAAAACACGTTAACTTTTATACTAACTTTAATAAACTTCTGGGTTGTACAGTGAATCACACTCCACTTGGGTTGGTAGGATGTAGCTAGGTCTGTGTCAGTACGTTTATCGATCGAGAACGATATCGTATGTGAACGTGATTAGTAACCTATGTTAAGAGTAGTGGCTGACGCCCAACAGTACGAAATATACCATTACTGTCAGCCGCAGTCACTAGTCTAGCTAGTTCGACCATGTTCCGAATTATATTTCAAACAGTATGTAGGGTTTGAACGCCCTACCTGAGAATTTATAAGTATATTCGACAAACCATTTCTTTCCAACTTCACAGTACCGTACATGTGTTACTGTTCTGCATTATTGTTTGTATTATGAGATGGGCGGTCATCGCTTGGGTTTGAAATAACTTCATAAATGTTCAGTTTAATCATCGCCATCGAAAGAATAGAGAGGTAAGTTGCACATAAAACTGATCGTTACTGTGTGCTTATTATACAGCATTCAGCGAAGCTGGAGTGACTTTACAGCCCAAGCAAAGGTTCTGTTTAACCTGGTGAAAACAAAGAAGAGAGGTCTTTCATCATTAGCTCAGCTCAAAGCTACTGAAACTTGCAGTCGAACTGACTTTTAATCTCACATATGCCTAATTCCGCGTTCTGCATGTCGTTGGTTGCTCCGATCACAATTATTTTCACAGACTTTCAACATAATCGTGCTTTTTCTGCTCCACTCTTAGCCTTGTGTAACACACACAGTTTCGGTCGATTTACAAACGTGAGTCAGGAGGATTGTGATAGTAATCACTTATACATCATGGGTAAGTATTTGTTTTTTCGTTTTAAGATTTATTCGAAGAACCCATACCACGTTAGTGACCGATACTAAGTCACAGATGAAATTACACTAATTTTAAATCATTTTAAAAGTTAGTGGTTGACCAGAAGGGGTAGTTACTAAGTTATGACTTTGGCGATTAATGTGTAAACCACTTTCGTGCGTTTATTTTGGAAAACTTAAATATAGAAAGCAACCTAACAAGAGCCAAAGCAAGGATCTTTTGTTAGTGAGTTATATCACTTACTCACCCACTCGTTTTATGAACACCTCTTGAAGATTGGTCAACTACATGAGCTTAAATTAGGGTTCCGTTACTGATTCATCGTATGCCCGCACGCATATATAATCACTTAATGTGTAACCTATTGTTTGAGTATCCAGCAATTCTTTGGTTGATTCGTAACGATTTAAAACGAAAACAGTTATAGGTTTCGCGAAGTTCCGGTTCTCTCGATGAGCTTTCAGCATGCGGTTTAAATCAGTAAATATACTTCGTACGAGCTTCATATTAAGCAGTCAACAACTGGCAGCTGGTGGTATGTTTGATATGCGGTGTGCCAAAAGGTTACCAATATTATGAATGAGCTTACGTTTCACCTGAGGTCACACGGTGAAAATCCCAGGTGTAAGTGAGGATATTATGTGTTTGTGTGTAAGCCTGTGTGCCTGTGCGCGTTTCATCTACATGTATGTAAACTGTTTCCGATGTGGCGAAAGACGACGATATTCCAAACCTTTCCTACGTGGTGTCATTGCTGTCTACTCAGTATCACAGGCCGAACAAGTGACACTTATAAGCCATCGGGTTGATTTATCACCTTTGGTGCACTGACAGTCGACAAAGCTGCTGTCAACAAATGTTTATTGTGATTATGAAAACCACTTTTCAGCACAGTCCAGTGGTCAGACTCGATGTGAAGTCAGTTCAGCAGTGAGTGTGCCGTGATAGGTAAATCTTGTTTTAATTTCCAGAGTTGCTTGACGTCGGTAGGAGGCTTCTTATTACAACTTACACCTTCTTTGATACGGACGTCCAACTGCTAAGCAGTCTGTCCAATGTGAGTCTGGAGAATCTCCACATTCAACTCAGTATACGTAGTATGATCGCTCCAGAACTGATCAGTTGTGTCTTAAGTGGATTGCCTTATTTTTTAACGTGCTGGTGGCTTTAAATGCCGCTCTGATGCTGTAATGGATGAGAAACTGCTTAAGGCCTTCCGATGTATTCCTTCGGTACGGAAGAACGATAGTCGATAACCAAATCCTAGGCTTATTATTTCCGTTACAGGGTGACTCCTGAATTGGACACAATATCTTATCGCAGTACCTGTTAGCTTTCTGTGTCGACTTGACGTTCTCATATTCTTTCGACGGGTTATTAACAAGGTCCTGTGGCACAAACCGTATGGAACTGCTTTCTTGATACACATGGGGTGCTCTGAGATATAAAACAGACACCAATTAGAATGGGTGTCCTTTATGTACACACCTGTGTTCAGCTTACTATCGGTTTTTCTATGTACCCCGTAGTCTAGAAAACTCAGGTTATCGTCCACTTATTCGCACTCAGTCGTGATTCTGATGTGGAGATAAAAGGAATTTATCTGTTCTACGAATCTGTCGATTGTTTCTGTATGTACCACCACTAACGTATCACAGACAAATCCACTAAATTCTAGGTGAATCAGGAAAGTTGGACAGCAGTTCGTCCTCTAAATCTTGCAAGAATAAGTTAGCAACCGTGGGGGAGATGGGCGATCCCATTGCCACTTTCCCCATTTGCTGATGGTGGACCCCGTTGAATATAAAGGAGTTAGACTGTAAGCAAAACACCGTAGCTTCTATAACCTCACCAACTTATATACCAGTTAGTTCAGCTTAACCGGTCTTTCTGTTGCTGGAACTTTGATGAGCAAAGAAACTGCCAAAGTTGGCCAGACAGAGAATTAGTTAATAATGAGCATCAACACAACGTACAATATATATCCTCGCTTCCGTTCTATTCACTAATCGGAAGTACTAGCAATTGCTTAAGTAGATTATACAGAGACAGAATGCTCAGAATTCAAGTCAACTATGTCACTACAAATCCTTGTTATTTATTACTGAACACCTACATGTGGGTTCACTCTTGATAGGCCTATATTGTGCACGTGGCAGGTTTGTAACGTATGTTTGAACAATGAGGATATTCTTCGTTTAAATCCAACGAGATGCTTCAGACTGAACATTTTCAACAATAAATAATTCGGTGGTTTATTGGAATTTCTTCACAGCATGACAGTGATGAACTCAGTAATGCAGTCAGTTAGTACTACTCTACAAGACTTTTGTTAATGTTTGCTCTGAGGTTAACTGTATTAGTGAACAGAGCTCGATTCATACTGCCATAGTCATTGTATTCACTTCCTAACTCGTACCATGAATTGGAGCACAGTACAAACACATAAAACACTGAAGTATGAATCACACAATGCTGCACGTTTTAAAGTAGGCCGTGTACAATAGTATGAGTAGCAGTTCAACGAAATTACAAATTTGAACGGACACCGTGAAGGAAAACGCGCTAGGGATTTCGATTGGCATGAGTTGAACTTAGTATTGATTATAGCTTCCATATTCTTATACATATTTCTTTCGGCGCATTCTGCAAAGATGTCGGACTTTTAGGGATTTACCTTAGCCAGTCAGTGAAGACTGGGAAAATTGAGTAAAGAACATGATCAATTACATTTTAGACGCGTGTACGTGACTAGATGAGACATGTGTACTGTATGGTAGAGTTATTAACCATTTCAGACCACATGATAGAGGTTCGTTTATGTCTGCGGTTTGAATATGTTTCATTGGTATGAATAGTAAGGGAGTGATAAACAATTCGATCATCAGGAAGAAACGGACCCATGCGAATTGCCGGAGCTCGGTCAAAACAATCCGACAACACATGAAAAACTACAGCAGAATCTTCCTCTTGCCGTAACCCTGCATAGAATCGTGAATGGCTCTTCTTATCCGCGGGTATCAACTTCAATCGCTCTCTGGTTGCACTTATGCAGATGGAGTAGCCATCACCGTATCAGTAGGTTACTATTAACGCTTCACAATGAATCGGATCGGTGAATGTCAGGTTGACAGAAAGTGTGTAAAAGCAATGCATGTCTAAGCACATGAGAATATCGCAGGGGAGATAGTGCGTGTGTGCACATCAGTGAGGCATCACATTCAGGCCACATTACATGACACCTAGCCTAGGTATATAACCTTGACTACATCACGATGAGGATGTCACTCGCATCCAACAGAATAAACTATAAAGTCGCAAACGTGGACGAAGGACAGTGCGAACGATAAAACCTTGTACCACCTTATGAACATGAGGTTGAAAATCACATGGAAGCTACCTTAAAACTCGATAGCGAGAAATTTGGAGCCCACGTCTTGAACAGTTTTCTATTGGCACTCCCCCACATCTTGATATTTCCTCTTGAGTGGCAATATTGTTCACTTGGGGAAACGCAATTGTAGAGAGTCAGAACCCATCGTAAGGCATATGGTGTGATAATAGACTCATCTTCATTTGTGCTATATTGTTCTGATCTATGTGATTTGCATCGACAACCACAGTTACCTGCCCTAATAAGATAACTGCAGCAGATTTAAGGTAGTCCTACAACAATGTAAACTTATTCAGTCATGATTTTCTTAACCTAGAATTCACACATATTGATTCTAATGTATTTCGATATTACCGCATTCTTGTTCCCTCTATCGTGAAACAGATCTGAGGATGGCATTTTTGGTATGCTTCGTCATCGCCTTGGCTCTTGCCTCAGTGGCGACTTTCTTGAGCGCGACCTACCTCTGTTCTTGGCACAGATCCGGTTACGACACAGAATTAATGTTGTACTATCGTCTTTCCATCATAACGATATTTGTACTATCGGGTAAGTCGAAGCGAATCCGATAAGATTTATCCTCCAGTTTAAATAGAATTAATTTCGCATTAATTTACATGACAAGTCACTTGAGAACCAAAATTTGTCATCATATGACTGCGGATTAAGTAATATCTTATGCGATGAAACACCTAACATGTACAAAAATATACAGGCCTGTAGTATGCACATTGGAAAGATGTTAGGATATAATGCACTGGCATAGAGTATGCGGTCCACGCGTCCGTGTCGTGGAGCACGGGTCAATTGGAATTTTGTGTTCAGATATGGTTACGTCAAAAGTGACTCAACCATTTGACTAATCGATGCGTGTTGTGCAACTGCAGCCAATCAGAGGATAGTAGTTTTCCGTTCGATTGCCAATCAGTAGCTGCATAAAATCTTTACGCTTGCACAGGGAAAGTAAGCAACGTATTGATTACAGTTTCAAACAGCCCATTTACAGTTAACTCCAATAATTTATCCCGTGAAAATCCAATCTGAGACAATTTATGCCACCAACAGCTCATCTGGGAAATTTCGCCATAAGACAAACAATCGCTGGACAATTTACCCTGGGACAACTGATCCACCTGACGGGTCATCCCTACAATAGTTCCTCCGAAAAAAGCGGTGGTTGCAAGGACGTATAAACGTTAAGTCACGTGCTGTACCACACTTGTCACGAAGGGTCACGTTCCATACCAGCTCATATATGCAATGTTCAGGATCCAAGGCGTAAATTATAGACCTTCACTGTGAACACTCGAGTTACTGATTTCGTCATCGTATGAACCAACGCCATGTGACTTCGCTCAGGAATTCACGGAATTCACCCTTCGGGAGGCCACCTGCTCTACTTTTCCCCACATCTTCGCGAGGCGACCGTAAACGTAAAGGCTGTCCACAGCGGTGTCTTCTAAAAAAACCTTTTTCAATAAAGGCTGCAAACTTATGAAATGATATTAATCGATTGCTTATCTTCCATCACAGGTAAGATGAATCTGGTGCAGATGAATCGGTCAGGAGAAGCTGGATGACCCCCATTTCTAATATTATGTAGAAATATACCAGTACACCCAACTTCAAACTGAGGTGAGACCGACGACAACATCCACTCGACCCCATGTGACAAATTATTTCAGGGAAGAGGATTAAAATTCACGAGCGCTGATCAACAATCTAAGGGGTTGAATGAGAACCTTCTTAAAAGCTTGAACAAAGAATGATGTTCGTTAACAAAGTGCCAACTCCCGCCATAGGTACCGAGTTATGTGATTAAAGAAGATGGCACCGACTTAACATAGGGTCACCTACAAACAAAAGGAAATACGTGGTTACAGCTGCAGTTCTTCGAGCTAACATGCAAACCTTAGGTAGTAGGGAAGTACATAACTAATCAATTATTACCAGGACACTAATGCACCGCGACGCATGTCAACCTTTGCCCAGTCTGTATTTGTGCGGACCTTGGCGCAGTCAGAGTGTGAATCAAACAGGACTGTTCAGCCTTCCGGTTTGTAGGGTCCATTTGGTTCGGCCTTATTCATCGTCACCATGTTTACATTGTTCATTCTGCTTATGACAACCGCATTTATTTCTGTCGTACCAATTTATTCTCCATCTATCTAGACATATAGGCATTTGAGGTTTAACATCGGAGCGTTAAGGACAACAGAGTGCTATGTTTGGATGTATCAATAGGGTGTTTACTCGACTATCGCCCAATTATACCCAGAGGGAAACACACTATAGGGCAGTCTATTAGAAATGTTTTGAACTATCTGAGAAACACTAAATATTCTATTGCGACTAACAAACCAACCAAAGCTTGTAAAGATCTTCGCTCATTTGATTGACACACGAACTTTTTGTAAAGCTCATTTTATGTTACATGCAGTATTCGAACATCGATCCGGTCAGTGACACCAATACTCTTGACTTCATAACAATTTCAGGGATTATCTACCAATCTGCTATGTTTTTGCTGCACGTCTACTATTACCAAGAAAAAGTGCTCGAATCTGAAGAATTACCACTGAACTACGCAAACTGGCCATCAGTAAGTCAGAGTCAGAATCAGTCAGTTTTCTGTTAACTTAACCGCTAGATAATGTACCACAGTATCACGAAGTTGTTCGATATACGGAATTTTTTGTAATTAAATTATGTTTCATGTCATTCATATGCAATTCCTGGAAAATTAATACAAAAATACTTAGGACACGTGCGTCACAAGCGAAATGAAAGGAATCGTTTCGAAAATAAGATATGGGGTAATTGGAGTTTACACTAAGAGGATTCTGTGATGTAAGCTGGAGATCAGAATAGACACGTTTATCGATTGCCAACGAGTTCATTCTGTAAACAGGATCCATCGATCACAAAAGATGCCACTGTTGGGATAGGCCTGTGGCCTATTAGTCATTATTTAAATACTTCAAGATTTGAGTTGGTGGTATACATATGTAGTCACATTTCTCAACATGTAAACTGAAGTGACAAAATACTTTATTTGAAAGGAAGCAAAATTCAACAAACATGGTTCGTGAGTATGAACATTTCAGAAGTTTAAAGGGTAGACAAGAAGCGTTATACAAAATTAGACTCCACATAAGAATGAATATCATAACATGAGGAACAGTGGCCGTAATCTTCGAAGAAGAGATCTTGGAACTGCAAAAAGTATCGACTGAGCAAGGATCATTGCATACAGAGTGTAGTCTGCACTAAACTGCAGAGCTACATGAGCTGCCTACAATGTGAATCGTGACTTTTACGAAAATGCTTATACATGGGACATTGAAGGTATTCATTTCGAAACTACAGTTTGCTCTTCTTCTGTTTTACAGTTGTGACATTTTCACGCGCAGTAAACCTACGTTAAGAAAGCCAGTTATGTGCACACCTTCATCAGTTACCTCATAACCTAACGTCGTATCGCACTATTTTCCGGCCATACTTCTGTTGTTCGATGAGGGTGAAATCTATGAAACATATGGTTGTAGACTAACACTCCAATTACCTCGGATTCTCTTGTCTGTCAGCATTCATACAACCTACGACCTAGTGTGCCCCGTGCAGCGGGTGCCATGGTTGTGAATAATATTCTGTGATATTTAACCCCATCCTGGTTTTAAGTTCATAAGTTCGATGACCTTGATAAACGGCGTTTCATTCCGTAGAGAGTTCCTGCTCAGCATTTCTATAAGAGAAGATCTCCAGGCAAAAATAGCTGAGGATGAGAACTGACCTGCCCTTCCGAACATCTAACTGATACATGTGTGAAGAGGATATAAATGGCCATATGACAGCTTGACCGGCATTGAAAGTGGTTCGGCTCAAATACAAAGCCTAGTTCCACTGACTATGAGTTTGTTCTTTAGAAGAAGTGCTACATAACAGAAATGGTGTTGTTGAACAACTTACCCGAAGGTTAACTTTGGTCGGATACTGTCTACAGTTATGTTTTAGTTTAAAAAAACAATTCTAACAAACTAATGTTGCAGTTCGCTGATCACCATTTGTTAATCAATACCGCACAATACGAGGTCACGTACGTCCGCTAACAAAATAGTGCTGATCAATATTTAACCTTCTCTAAATGCGAAAAAACAGAATATTGGCGAAGGATAACTCGTCTGTTTAAATAGTATACATCTATGTCAAAGAGTTTCCAAACATTTGTGAACAGTTTAAGTCGTGAACGTTTTCCAAAACGTATGACTCTAATACAAACCCTGATATGAAGGTGAGGGTACAGGCTTGATATTCGTGCTTAGAATAAACGACTCTGAATGAAAGTATCTTGGAACGTACTAATGAAGGCGTCACTAGACTCCTGATGCAATCGTTTTCAAAACGGCTAGCAGCAGTAAACCAGTAATAAATATGTTACGGGTATCTGTGAATCAGTAGCCTTAATGTTCGAAATTATACACACACAAACTGGTTGGCAAACACCGTACCCTCAACAAAACGAGCGATTGTAAGATCAGACTGACAGGTTAACAAGTTGGAAGGACATTTCCTCAGTTAGGGCGTACACAATCTGAAACGCATTGCTCAACAACGTCGTTAAGGTTAAATCTGTACAGATGTTCATCCTTCACTTATTCGTCACATAAGTACGGGCCAACCGGAACTACAGTTCCATTGGTCAACTCCTAAGCCTGTTTGTATGGCGTGAGGAAGACGATTACGGCTTTCTGAAAGCCGGGGAGCGGATAAACGACAAGCAATCCGTCATTAGATCTTCTATTGCAACATGTCTAATAGTTGTCGCTATGAACATCATCATACGAAAGCTGTTAACATCGGGATAAAGGTTTGGAACAACATCGTGTGACTTAACTCCTACTTTTGGTAGAACTTCCAAAGTAAACACCACGTCATCAACGTCGTAAGTGTGTACGAAGGGGAAGTTTATACCAGTCTGGACAAAACCGCTTGACACAATCAGACACTGCTGTGACAGCTAGATTCTGAGGATTTCAAGTTACTATGTGAATGAACGCTACGCCTGCTGCTTGAGGTCTGAATTGAACGGTAAGCAATCTGATCGCATTTCTTCCTTTTCACAGGTGTCTGCCGCCAACACACAAATTCACTATGGAGCAAGTTATTTCCTGTTCTGGACTGCAATGGTATCGGTGTATGTCGCCGCATATATGTTTTATTTCGCAACCGTGTACTCCAGCAACTACTATACGGAATGCGACTTGGAGGAACTGAAACCCTTGGACTATGTGAGTGATGTGATTCTGGCCAGATTCAAACTGTGTATGCTGTACCACGTGTATCCTGTGCCATTCAGCACCCTGTCAGTAGTGCGTATTCAAAATTTAAGTAAATTTTTCTTTGACATCTCCACATACTTTCTGACTGTGAAGTAAACCGTTAAGCTAACCAGAATTTGAATCACAACGGAAGTTCGTTTACGTCTTAAGATTAATTCAGACATACTTTGAGGTCACTTTTATTAATGACAGAAAGTACAGCCGGATACGAAGTGTGCAACCGGTTGAAATGAAGCTTCTTGAATACGGTTGGTTTTCTTAAGGAATTTTGACAGAATAATCATAAGATGTAAACAGTGCGATACTTTTCGGATGAACAATTTGAAACCTCCTACCATACTTATATATAACTGGATTACGAGCGAAACATAAACCAAGTAGAAGACAAATGGTCGTGACAACCATGCAAAACAGAAGTGGATACTTATCATCTGTTCTTCATTGACGCGTTGCCTAACGAACTGTTTCTGAACAGGATGACCAACTTTTACGTCTAATAAAGTAACATCTCCGCATACTGATGTGCAACAGACTGTTGAACGCCTTGATGATGTTCACTTTGTTACTTGTCTCGGATAGGTGTTTACAGAGTGACGAAGAGCTGCTACTCCTTTAACGCCTAACTAACAGTCCATGGTAGCTGTTCTCATTATCATGTGGAGAAGCATGGTAGGACTAAGTCGAACTAAAGAATCACTACCGATGGAACTAAGTTTGTTGTCCAAGCTATTTCGCCTTGAAGTTTGTCTACTCAAAATTTAGTGGACTATACGGTCATGAATCACTGCAAGGCAATACATGTAAAGGGAAAGACTTTTATGATATATTTACATTAATATCCCAACCATATTAATAAGCAGCCTTATTTACCGAATGATCACGGATGGTGCAATATTAATATCATTTAACTAGTTGACGTCCATGCCTATTTCTTTAACATATCGATATGCAAATATGAATAAGTCGTCGAACTACGACAGTGTCAGCGAAAAATTCCAAAACAGGGCAAGGACTCTACTTTTCAATGAAGGATTTCTCTATACGCTGATCTCGTCGGTTGTGTACACATAAACACATATTATACATGGAGTGGCTATGTTGTCACGTCGCAATCAGACCCAGAACCTATGTAGGTGCTGTCAGTGTGTTCGCAGTCGTAAACCATACCAAACAATTAGATAGGGTAATGTGTGGGTGGTAATAGTATTGGCGATGCTGAAAGAGCTAGACCCGCTGGTGGCATCTGACGAAGATCACGTAAGTATAGCTGCTATTATAATGCGCGTTGTTAAGCGTTCAGTTACCTAATCGATAGATAAACCAGAAAGGAAACCTGGGCGGCACTAAGCAATCTCAGTTCATTGGAAAATGTCACTCGTTTTATAGGGTAACAATATAAATCAAAGTAGCAATCGATCAACACTTCGGATCGATTGGCGCCGATCGATCGCAATTCACCTTACAGCAGTTTGTGGGTGAGTTCCGATCAGCTGATTGTTTATCATTAAGAAAACTGCTCCAGTCCAATCCCATCACACGCGTTATCTTTTTACTTATCTTTTATTTTTAACTTGAAATTTCGGGTGAACATAGAACGATCAGTTAGTCTCCGGCGAGGTCAATCAGGACATCATATTATCAGGAAATCCATGCTCGTCTGCCGTCTTTAAGTAGGTTGTAAGTAAGCTGCCGAATAATCCATCCGTCGGTTCAGTGAGCAAGCGCTACCAACCCACCGTACTCAACACAAACATTCCACTTCAACACCAATAGGGACACCGGTTATGCGCATAGTGAACAAGTAGGCACTGCATGCCGATCAAGCCGTCGCAAGTTGATATAGATGAATGGAGGAAAAAACTCGTTTGTTGTCAGATAAATAACCGTATAATGACCTGGCGGGAACGACTCTTGAACTGATGAACGTGCATTCAAATGTGAAAACGGAGATCATGCTAAACTGGGACAAGAGCCTGACGGACAACGTGTCTACGAGATGGAAAAAATAGGCATGTTCCCTTTACGGCAAACAGACAGAGTGGCCAACTGTTTCTTCAAACGATCAACAGTAATGTTGCTCGATGGTTAAACACATTCAAAAGTGCACCGTGATCACTACCGAAGTGGTATGCAGCTAGTTCAACATAGTTTGAGCTAACCATCACCCACCTGTCAAGTAACCAGTAGATCGGAGTAATCGTGAACCACTTCGTTGGAGGTTGTTGGGACCCTTCATTTGCAAAACCTTCTCTCATCCAATTAAAAAATTGGTAGATGCTTGTTAGTATACATGCAAAACACAAGTATCCAGAGCAATTTATCCTATGAAAGAAAAAAAGTATGGAAGACAACAACCTAAGGTGTCTTACTTAAAATTAAATGACTGCTCGAGCACTAAGCCATATCGACCTTCTTAAACACATCGTTGTAATTGGTTCAACATGGCCCATTCGCAAAGCGTGATGCCGCAGGATTTAGACTAAAAGATACCGGTGATTAGAAGTATTAGCTTGACTAAGTGCACTCACAAAACTGAACGGCTGTTTTACTACAAAACGATTTTATGGCATCTTAGACATCGTGTCCAAAAAGTATGGTTATCTTCTGGAAACGCGTGCAAAACATTTTTCCACGAGCACAGAACTCATCCGATACATGCACATATAAAAGGCCAGTGGCCGACTGTGGACCAATGTTCAGATACAAATGACAACTAGGAACGTTCACTCTAGAGGTTTGTGTGGGAACCTAGTTAGAACCATCTCGGAAGAATACCACTGGTGCGCTACTGTAAAAAAAAAAATAAGTGAGCCTCAGGGTATCTACAGAATGGACCAACGATCGATGAATATTTTGTTCTGAACTTTACAGTACGAGTCCAATGAGTGCATATTCAGACGCATATTGGGGTTGGACAAGAAAGCAAAAACTGTTGCTGTGGCCTGTACTGTCCCATCGCACTAGTGGTTTCAGATAGAGGCAAGAAGGAAACCAATCTAACAGGCGCGTATAAAAAGTGTACATCACCCATCCCTAGCGTACGTTCTACAACCATTTACAGAAAACTACTGTTCGTACAAAATAATAGTGCATAGTATAAAACAGTGTAGAACATATATGTACGTTTAGTGCAATCGTTTGAGAGCCTCGTTATTCGCATACGTCGTACATGCCACAAGTGTCTGCGACTGCCACTAAGAAACAAGACTGGTTATCGAGCGACAGGGAGCATGTAACATACAGTAGAGCGCTACTGAAACAAACGTCACTGTACCGAAGTCTTGACAATGTGGAAAATTCCTGGTCCCCATTAATATTAACTTTAGGATGGTCAGGTAGTCATTCTGATTACTTATAACCTTTAATCTTGTTTACTTTTTCCCCGGTGACTTGCTTGGTTAGAAAAAAGTCAATGTTATTTCACATTTGGTTCGGATCGATGAAACAGTTTCCACGCCACAACACAATGTACCTAATTATACTCCCAGGATGATCAGATAAGCAAATTGATCCAGGTACCTTTAACGTGGCTTCACAACTAGAACTGCCGCGTCTTAGCTTACGTGACTGAGCGAAGTGATGAGCTTAAGTGAGATTTAGCCATAGTAGTACATAGTGTACCCTTGATTTTGGCACTGCGGTCATCCACGTGTTGACTGTGACTACACGACCACTCATTCAAACTTCTGAGGGTTAAAATGTCTTTATGAAGTAAAGTGAGGTAAGTAATATGTACCTAGTGATCAATGTTCAGCAGAAAACCGTAAAACCACGAAACGGGTCGCGTGCTTCAGAGTTCTTTTTACCATTAAACGCTCATTATTTACGCCATCTTAATTTATGGATATTTTGAGTGGTAAAATGTCAGGATTATGAACGCTACCCAATCATTAAAATATCACGTGATTCACCCTAGTGACGCATGCTCACCACTTGCATCCTAGGTGTTCGGTCCGAATGCAGCTACATGACTAAGTCTGAGGAAAATAAATTTCGGATTGAAATGACAGCTACCACAAGACAGCTTTTCCCCACTAATATCTTCAGATCATTAGACCCCATAACAACTGGAAGTGAGTATAGGCGGGAGAAGCAAACTCATGTTAGACGAGCAGATTTAACGCAAAGAGAGATCCACAAATCCACCGCTCTCACGACATCCTCGCGTAATCTGATCTTATCAAAGTTGACCACTCGTAAACATCATTCTTCCAATTTGCGTTCATGAGTTCCATACAGAGGTTGGAGCCATACATTGCACTGTAGTACACCCGAGGATATCGTGGGAGGACTACCATCAGAAGTGAGTAAGCGATCCATCAAGCAACATACTGTTGGTATTCACGCGGAGCTCAGCTTGCTGTGTATTACTGGTTGGCGGCATCCGATACGGATTAGCCTAACACAGTGACCAAAGCCAAAGGACGCCTGCGCTTTGAACCATCATCCCAAATGGCTTGCGCTGCACCACTAGCCGTTCCACCCACGTTCCACCACGTATCCGGTGTAAACCCGAAGAAGTAAGACCAGTAGATGTGTGAGTGAGGTCTTTGTGTCCAGCTGGCCAATGCTGGTTAGCGAACTGAATGGCCAGCATGAAAAGGAAATCCTTATCTCTCGGAAAATAAACCGATAGAGAGACTGCAATGACAAGAACTACACTAGGAAGAAAGATATGTGAAATGTAATACAAGAAGCATTCCAATATGCGAGTACATGTTAGTGCAGTCCGAAGATGATAAAATTGAAAAACAAAATTCAAAGTTGAACTAAGAAAAGACCAGGCAAACGATTCATCATTCAATACACCAACAAAGCTCAAGAAAATAGTGGGTAGAAGACTACAGACACCCAAGTTTCTGAAAAGAGGAATGGATTAGTTGCTCAACGACCACAGTCTTGGTCGATGCAATAATCAACAAAAGTAGGATGGGTATACTGATATGACCTACCTGAGCCTAACGTACTCGTCGCCACTTCGCCGACGGTGCACTATGAGTATGCTGATGACTTATTAATCCCAAACGGCCAGTGCATTCGCGACAACACAGATCGCAACGCCATACAGTCATGTCACCACGGTGTATGGCAACGATGGTTCCCTTGCACACCGCGCGCTTTCGTCCTCGGCCGCGCAATAACTGCTCGTTGAACTCGCGGACGCCCGTCCGAATTGTATTCCTCCAAGCAGTCCGGATCAACACTGTCTT
>LUCH01002244.1:68171-81191 GCA_013368495.1 Paragonimus heterotremus | reverse complement strand
TCTCGGATAGAGTCTCCAACCAACGATTTCAGTGATCAAGAGGACCCCATCCAGGCAGGTGACACCTACCCAGTTTGCTCAATGGGGCAATCAAGGTCTTCGTATTTCGTGACCACATTGTTGCTTGATCACCACGCGGTTTTACCCAATTGGTGGTGGCCTCAGCATATAATGCCCGGTACGGTAAACCATCAGATGACATACGGAGTATGTGAGCCACATCGGGAGGGTTGTTCCGGAGGTCGACCTTCGGTTATAGTGGAGTAATCTTTCATGTAGCGTGGCGCTAGCTGCTGTACACAAGAGTGACCTGACGGAGTGCAAAGCATCAAGAAGAACAAATTCCCATTGATTGATCGCCATGTTACGAGATTTCAGGGCGAGCAGCACTGTTTTCCAAACCGTTTCCTTCAAACGCTCTACTTGCCGGTTACCCTGGGGGTTATATGGTGTCGTTCTACTTGTCGCGACTCCTTTTTTCTGAAGAAACCGTTGAAAATTTTACGACATGAATGACGATCCACGATCAGAATGAATGTACGCCGGAGTACCAAACAACGAGAACAACTGACAAAGACATTTAATAACGGTCTCATTAGTCTGATCGGGACATGCAAAAACAAAAAGACATCGAGAATATTCATCAATAATTGTTAATAAATAACGATTGCGAGCTACTGATGGAAGGGGACCTTTAAAATCAATCGACAGTTTTTCGAATAGTTGTGTGACTTTCATGAGCTCACCTCGAGCTTTGGAGAGAAAAACGAGGTTTGATTTCACAGCATACTGAGCATTTAGCAACAACGCTTCGAATTTCTTCCACAGAAAAGGGGAGGTTTCTGGCGTGGACGTGCATCAAACGAGAAACGCCGGGATGACAAAGCAATTCATATAGTCCTTTCAAGTCGATATTTGTCATTATAGCCCCGCAACAATTACATGAGAGTGCATCTGCCGCTCGGTTATCTTTACCAGGTCGATATACAACATCGAACTTGAATGGCTACAGTTCCAGTTTCCAACGTTTCTTTTTATCGTTCTTGACTTTCCCCCTGTGTTGATCGCCATAGATGAAGGCGACAGAACGTTGATCAGTAACAAGTTTAAAATGATTGCGAAGTAGAAAGTGTTTCCACTTACGTATGGATTCCACTACAGCATACGTTTCCTTTTCTATGGCGGAATGGTGCCGTTCACTGGACGACAGACTACGCGAGAAGAAGGCTACCGGTCGACCATCTTGATTCAGAGTGGCTGCGATCGCCACATCAGAGGCGTCTGTCTCGACAACCAAAGGGGTATCGTACTGAATAGTAGAAATAGCAGCTTTGCATAACTCGTCTTTCAGAGCCTCGAAGGCTTCTCTAACTTCATTGGGTAGGGGGAAGGTGTTATTATGCACAGGTTTGTGAATTTTATCAGAGAAGTGAGATATCCACTTTGAGTAGTACGCGAAAAAAGCCCACTATTCTTTGCTGGGACTTCAAGTTAGGAGGAGGGGCTAGTTCTCGCAGAGGTTTCAGGCGATCAGGATCCGGTTTGAGTGTTCTTGAATACCTCATAACCTGGAAGTTTGATTTGTTTAGCGGCGATGATACTTTTTGATTCATTGAAAGTCAATCCACGTTTTCTGACCACGTCAAGGAACTTTCGACGATTGAGATCATATTCAACGGAATTGCTTCCACATACCTTAATATTGTCAACGTAAACAAAGAGGTCTTTCAGTCGTTCGCGTGGTATTATGCTATCAGTAGTCCGTTGGAAGCAAGCGATGCCATTCGTCACGTCATACGGAATCCGACAAAACTGATACAAATGCCCGCATGCCTCAAAAGCCGTAAAAGGCTTTTTCTTCTTCCCGAATAGGGACCTGATGGTAAGCACTTTTTAGATCCAGAGTGCTATAGGTGTACATGGCGATGCGTTCGATCATCTCGTCAATTTTTGGGAGAGGATAGACATCCAAGGGGGTATATTTGTTAATTGTTTGGCTGAAGTCAACTACCATTCTTCTCTTGTGTCCGTCGTTAGTGACTACCAAGACTTGAGCTTTTCAAGGAAAGGAGGAAGGCTCGATGACTCCTTCAGCAAGCAAACGGCAAATTTCGTCGCGTATAAACTTTTCGTCAGCCTGACTGTGCCTTCTGGATTTTGTTGCGATGGGTTTGAAGTTTCGCATCAGGTTTTGAAAAAGACGAGGAGGTTCGATGTGTGCTGGGGTCAGTGAACAGAGCGAAAATGGCGGCTTTGTCTCACCGAATGGGATTTCAACACTTTCATAAAGTCTAAAAAAAGTCGTTACCAAGGAGAACGTCTGCACATAAATGTGGTAGAACTGACAGCTTCATTCTGTCATACATGGCATCTTTGTACTTGATCGACGCTAGGACGTGACCTCGCGTGTCACTTGACAAAGCGGTGGAGGCCATTGTTATCTTGCTACGAGATTTGCGAACTTCCCAGTCACTCTGCAACACTACGGAGGACGCTACATAACTTTCAGAACTGCCGGTATCTATCAAAGCTTGTAAGCGAGCTCCGTTAACTTCGAGACCAACTACAGCATGCGAAAGACACTCCAGAGCCGCCGCTGATGTGACAGTCGGAATGGACGGTCGGGTGATAGAAGAGCAGGGCTGTCGGTTCCGGGACATCAGACAAACCTTTTGGAAGTGTCCCTTCTTTCCAAACTCATTACATAACGCATCTCTAACAGGGCACTTCGGAGGAAGGTGTTTGTCGTACCCACAGAAGAAACATTTGCCAGTCGATGAGCTGGAGGCTGCCACATCAGGTATTCTGATAGGGTTGGGCGGGATTTCTGAGACCTCGGTTGCTGCCGTGTATATGTTAGTCGGATTGGACTGGTATAATTGGGGCTGCTTTTCTGCCAATTCAAGTGATCTGGCCTGGTCGAAAGCGGCCTGAACATTCAGCACTTTTTGTTCCAACAGTCTGTCGAATATGGCTAGACAGTAGATCACTTATGAAAGCGTTTCGGATTGCATCGTCTCCATTCTGTTCGGCTGTAATGGCTTTAAAGTTACAGTCATTCGCAAGCAACCTCAATCTTTGTGCAAATTGGTGCAGCGTCTGTCCACCTTATTGTCTACAAGTCGCTAACAGATGACGAGCGAATACTTCGTTCTTGGGCTTCACATACAAGTCCCGTAGTATGGAAACCGCATCGTCATAACTATCGCATTCGGAGATATACTCATAGACCGAGGACGAGATGTAATTGATCAACGTAGTCAATTTGTTGGGTTGGAGACCGCCAATAGACGATAAGGAATTAGTGAATGTACAAAATCGGTGATTCCACTCTTTACAATCGTTAACGGCTTTGGGGTCGACGTCAAACCTCTCAGGGCGTAGGATCCGTTCCATCGTGTAGTTGTTAGACGGTCAGATTCGACGACACAAACGAACAATCTTGAGTCAGAAACAGAAGAGTAAGAGGCCCGTATGATAGGCTTTATTCGTCTAACAATTGGCGTATGACAGCTGAAATGGAAAACGTAAATCGATTACCAACTCAAGGATGAAACCAATAACACAAAATATTAACATCAGACACATGACTGTCATCACACACTTCATTCAACTTTATGCACGCGCGCTCGCGCTGGCTCCTTGACACTTCCTTTGTGCGACCTTCGTTGGATACCCGTTATTCTTCCACTTATCGGGTGTCACACTACCATAAAAACTCCTCACGTCTTCAGCTTATTAGACAATATTTTGTATACAGTTAAAAAAAGAGAGCAGTGCAGTCGGTATGTATTTACCCTCATCATCATCTTCATCACCATTTCCAGTTTTGAGTCGTACCGAGTTATTGACTCCGACAATAACCTCTAAAATAACGGGTTAATAAGATGGTACAACTGCGTGAAAGTGAACAAAACGTAAACACAAAACGATGGTGCTTCGTCGGAAAGAATGGCCAACAAACCTACATATGCAGGCCCGCGGTTCACTGCGATCAACCGCAATGTTGGTGAGTGTTTCCAACCACTGATGTGGATGATCACGAACTCCCCGACCAGATAAGCGGCACCTACCGATCCTGCTAAGCTGCACGGTTAGGAATTTCATAGCCTGATCACGTCATCGCCTAGCCGCCCTGCGGTTTCTCCCAACCATCGGCAGCCACAGTCAACAATGCGCGGTGTGGCAAATGCCCGATGTCGTGTGGCTTAGCGAACTGACGAAACTGAGTCGACCACTGTCTTTGATTTTTAAGGTTGCTGTTTTCGCTAGCTGCCAACTGTTTGGGCAAGAAGTATGACCCCAACACATTTCCATCTTTTAAGGCAATCTTCGCTACGACTCTGCTGTGCGCACTGCATGGGGTCGTCGGTGTGCCAAACTACCTACCGCTTACTGTGCAACTTGTTTGCTCTTGTTTACCTCTTCTGGTGTGTACCTCTGTCATGACTATGGTAGTTTGGTCAACCCTACACAAACTGAAGCTGTTGTTTTTGAGACTACGCAATTAGACTGATCTCTTTCGTAACACTTGATCGCGATACGGCGATACGGTAATAGCAACCGAGCCCATTCTTCCGCACGTCTTTTAAACGGCACGTAACGGAACGTTACAATCAAGAGCTGATGCATGCTGGCTACTTGCAATGGTTTAGGATATAACTTTCATGGAATCTCGTAGTGCCTGACTGATTGGACCGCGTTCTTTTGAAATCTTATGCATTGTTTAGCCTTTTTTACGTTCTTCAAAGTTGTCTGGCTTTTTCCACGAACGGGAGTTTGCTGTACCCATTCAAAACTAAAGAATAGCCCTCACTGACCATTTCACTGTTCTAGTTTTAAGTAACACTGCGGTGGCTTTTCTCGAGTGTCGGCGACGTTCTTCTGCACAGGGCCGGGTGTCGTGAGGGTCTGTGTAACGGGCCGTGTTAATCTATATTAATGGTTCCCAAACGTTTTCATCTAAGTTCCTCTAGTTTTTTGAGCCTGATTTCCTCGCTTCCTTCAGTCGTCCCCTTCAATTTCTATGCATTGCGTGAACACCAGTTTCATATAACTGACAGTTGAACATTACTTTATGCAGCATAGTACAAACCTACTTATAAATTCCAGGGCCAACGCAATGACTGAATATGATGCAACCATGTCAGCCTATTGGCAGCAGGATGAACGTCATTTTGAAGAGACTATCGGCCTCCATCTTCTGCGGTTCTACCCACCCAACCCCTCTCGTCTTCGTTTCCATTATTGCGACTCTTGGGTTCTTACATTGCGCTGATCATCATCAGCAACAGCATGTCTTGGTTAGGAAAAATAAGACGGAGAAAAGAAATCTACCTATTAAACCAACCTTCTCTAAATTCAAACACCCAAACTCAGACTGCCTACACTTCACAAATCTTACAGTAATGTCAATCACTGATGCTATATCATGTTGGAACCGCTGGCGTTTGGTTGTCGAATACCAATCTGCATGAACAGTCTATGTCAGGTTGCCACTTTTTACTGACTACATCCAGGAGGGTTCGTAAATATTAATTGTTGGATATCTCACAAACAAAAGTACTGTTCATAGGACTAATGGCCTGGTGGATGTAAGCGTTTGCTGGGGATGTTAAAGTTTTAAATTTTAGTCTCGTTCTTACTTCTCTGTTGAAAAATTTAAAACCAGTAAGGAGTGCCAAACGTCTGTTGGACAGATTGAGACAACACTCCTGAGGAAGGCCGCCTGAGGTGGTTGAAACGAAGAGTATTACAACTTGCTCATAACGTTGTGTTATTCTCAATCTATTTATCAGATTGAAACCTTCTTTGGTTATGGTTTCAAATTTTTGTAGCCGCAATCAATGCGATCGAACAAGCCGAAGTGGATTATATACGCTCACGCCGACAAAATATTGTCAAGTGGAAACACTTTCTATTTTAGGGGAGTGAGTTTGATGATAATAACATGGTCACTTGCATGTGTTTTTTAGGCATCTCTTAGTAGAAACAATGTCCAGATATTTAAAGCACTGGGTTCCCTTGGTCAAATTCGTTAAAATAGCAAGAAGATAAACGTTGTGGAATATTAATATTTCGAGTTATATCGTCAGTCGCATACTAAATACAAACAGCATATATAGCAAAGGCACATGACAACAATGGTTGAACAGAGTTAATTTTGGGTCAAAAGGCCGCTACCAGAGGAGGTGGACGATGTGAATCATCAATTTTTGCGCACTCAACATTAGCTTTCTTTGTTTGATCAGCACGGCTTCACTAATGGCCAGAATTTTAGAGTTTGGGTGCCGTAGCAACAGTGAATGACCGTTAATCGCAAAACCACTTGGAGCGACCATTACATCCAGTTATCCAGTTTTGCACCCATGGTCTACAAGCGTTGTTTAGTTAAAACATTGTTTGACAGAACCAGACGAATCTGTACAGATGACCGGTTGACACAAGAGGAAAATTTTCTAACAACCGCATTACTTGCTAACGGGTATCCGGATAAATTTGTTTCAGTCCATGGCGAGAAAACAATAGAAAGACCTGCAGTCACACAGCAAAGAAAAAAGAGGTGTTCATGAAACTACAATTCTAGGGAGACTATTTACCCACTATTCTGCGTCATCAGCTTAAGTAAGCTGTGAATCGCACATACCCTCAGCTGAATTGCGCCTTTCATCATCAATTCGGGGAGTTAGTTATGAAAAGGCTAGACATAATGGACCTAGCTATTCTGTCTCATATCTCGTTTATCAGTTTACTTGCAGTTGCAGTTTTATCGGCAGAACGGGCCGGTGTTTGCATCAATCTATGATCGAACACCTCCCAAAATGGTTGATTCAGTCTGCTGAGTGAACGGGCAGTCAAAGGAGCAACCGGGCGCGAAATCCGGCGTCGTCAGTTGCGAAGCACATCCTGTAGACAGGTCACAACGTCGACTCAACCAGGTCGTTCACTGTGTTGCTACAGCACCCAAACCCCAAAATTCTGACCATCAGTGAAGCTGTGCTGATCAAACGAAGAAAGCCAATGTTGTGTGCGCAAAAATTGACGGTTCACACCGTCCACCTCCCCTGGTAGCGGCCTTTTGACCCAAAATTCACTGTTCAACTATTGTTGCTATGAGCCTTTGCTATATATGCTGTTTGTATTTAGTATGAGGCCGACGATATAATTCGAAATGTTACTATTCCGCAACGTTTGTCTTCTTGCTGTTTTGACGAATATCAGGATAGTAATCGTCTTGGTAATAGCTCGTTACCAATGTGTTATGATGTTTTTCATCATCTCCTGTCCGCGGGTTGTTATTTACTAGGTACCTGCATTCATACCATTTCCAGTTCTTTCACGTATTTTTCCATTATCATTACCCTTTTTAACGTTTCCAGTCACGTTTTTCTGTAGAATTTTCCACGTCACTGTCAAGGTGAGCGGTGGCCCGAGTCACAGTTTCTTCCGGTCGAGTTCAATGTTGTTGTGATGATGATGAGTTCTGTATCTGATCAGACATCTTACATAACAGTTATCCACTTGGGTTACTCACTGGTGGGTAGTCGGGGATTTGGTTAACTTCACTTTAAACATAATTCACATTTCATTGCTAAATGGATTGAAAATAACACAACGTTACGAGCAAGTTGTAATAATGTGCATTTCAACCACCTCGGATGGCCTTCCTCAGGAGTGTTGTAATCGAAATCACATTAACAAAGGAACAGAGGTCACATGTGATTTGCCTTGGTTAAGTCATTCTGCGCTGCATCTGAATTGATTGGTCTAATCCTTTGTCTATTAAGTGGGGGTGAGACATGTAGATAAGACGCGTCTGTATCTGGTGTTTTTAATCCGTCCACGCCGCATTGCAGACAGGAGTTTGTTATCATTGCGATTAATACGGGCGTGTTGTGTGTAAATCGTGAGGGCTTCAACACAGCATCGCTCCGCATGGGATGGCAGACCCTTGTGAATCACAAAACATACGTTGTGATTCTCTGACACTGCATGCAGTGCGATGGCCAAATCGTTCTCTAGTTTACGAAGTTGATATGCATCTTTAGAAGGAAACCTCGTGTGCCTTTTGTGTTCGGCAACACGTACTTTCTGTTTTCTGCTTGTCTCTCCAATGTAGCTGATATTGCAATCACCGCAGTTAATTTCGTAAACACAGTCTGCCTGGTCACCTATAGAAACTGGATCCTTCGGATGCATTACTAATCGTTCTAAAGTATTATCTAACCGGAATGCGGTCCATATATTGTACTCAGAAAGTATGGAACGAATTTTTTCAGACTTGTTCACGATACGGTATTTACACAGTAGACTTGAAAGTTCTGTTCGTTTTGGTCCCCTCCTTAGTTGACATGCGCTTAATTGTGTTCTCAATAAATGCGTTTGGATATTGATTAGCGGTAAGCATTTCTTTAGTAGGAGCAATTTCTGCTGTTCCAGGGAGTTCAGTGGTACATATCTTATTAGCTCTATTAACGAGGGATTTGATAACCGTTCTTTTCATACCGATTGGATGTGACGAGTTAAAGTTGAGATACCGACCAGAGTGAGTTGGTTTGTGGTACACAGAAACCTGAAATCTCTGTTGCTCATCAACTTTCACGAGGCAGTCTAGAAAACTAAGTGAGCGCTCCTCGGTTTCAGTTTCCAATGTGAATACAATACCGTTGCATTTTGAGTTAGGAAACTGTAGGGATTGGTCGCGAACGATCCGTTTCATGACGACAAACGTGTCATCTACATACCACCACCAAATTCGTGGAGAGCAGATGTTTCTAGGTGTCGGAGGAATAGATTGGTTACATTTGATTGCCACTTTGCATTAAAGCAGACTATCCAGCGGGCCTCTTTAGATAAGAGGCATTAGGTTTGAGTTTTGGCGGTAGTAGATATCTTTGCCGCGATGGGACTAAAACTCCCGCTACGCTTTCATAAGGCAGCCATGTTGACCATTGCCACGTTTCTTTTGAACTGATGATCTATCCTATTCAGAGCGAACTTGACTTGCTTTTCAGCCCTGCGGCATTATAAAACGGTACATAAAAACGTTTCATTGTTCCAGATTTTACCCATCATTAGTCTTACCATCCGGAGACTGTGTTGTTGCTTTGAATTGGCCAAGTTTAATCCCCATCTAGTTGGTACACATCGCCCGTGTAAAATTTCGTATACTCGCCGCAGCCTTGCCTACCGTAATTTTTATTAAAAGGAGTAATTTTATTTATCAGCGTCAATGTGTGCCGTTTATTGTGGAGTGTTAATGTATTCGGTTGCCTGACATACTTTCATAATAAGCCTGTTGGTTTTCAAGTGACTAACTCTTGTGTACATTTTCTTGTCGCAGGTGATGTGCATTTTAAAATCCTTGTGCCTTCAATTGCTGCGGGCGCCATCATCGGCAAAGGAGGCGAGGCCATTACCGATATCCAAAACAAGACTTCCGCCAAAGTCAAAATGTCCAAGGCGAATGATTTCTATCCAGGTATTTTGTTTACCTCTTCGGTTCACAGTTTACCTACACCTAGGAACCACCGAACGTGTTTGTCTAATAATGGGAACTATCGAAAGTATTCTTAAGGTGTTCCAGTATATCTCCGAGAAAATCTATGAAAAACCGGAATTGTTGTTGCGCACCACCGTCAAGGGTAGCCGGATGCCTGCGGAACGACATAAACAAGTCAGTTGGTTTAGTTATTTCACTTAAGCTGATTTACATGATATTTGGTTCGTTTACTCGGCCATTTTGCTTTCTCAAACCTATTTCCGAACTCACATTTCATGTGTGCATTTTCATTTGCAATATCGTGCAGTATACCATTCTAACCATACTTTGATTTCCGTCGTATGACAATTTTTACACTTACACATCACGTGATACACAACCATGACCTGTTGAATCAGGTGGCAGTCATTAACTTTGCCTTGTCTACATCTCTTTGATCTATGTAAGTATCGCTCAATGTCTTTTCTTGTCGTCAAAAGGGGACATAGAGAAGCAGTTGTCAAACAGTGCTGATGATTTATCCAGAGCACATCAACAGTGACAATTTGCGGACTACCAGAAGGTTTTCTGTTGAGAAGTTCGTCTTCAAAAGTTGTGTAGTCGTTGCAGCACATGATTCATATATCGCGGAACCTTGCCTTCATCGCAAGCAATGCGTTGAGGGTTAACGCTGATGCCTGACTGCCATAGAGTGCTTTATGCTCAAACGTTCGTCGATTGGTTGAACAATCGTCAGCAGCTAAACCGTAGGTTAACTCGGAGCTTGCCCATGGCCATGCAGACTATTTCGAGAAAAGATGGAATGGCTCAAACCGGATTTTTTGTTCGAAAATAGCAATGCTATATTCATTCTTAACGATGTTGGTTGTCAACGTTATATTAATTTCGCCGTGTGTGAGAAATAAATAGCTTTCTCCTATTCAGCTACGACTGTTTAGTTTTTGGACTTAATCTGGCGAAAAATTTGCCGGTACTCTATCTTATAAGAAGTATTCCAATAGTCAGTTGTTACGTTCTAAATGGCCTTTATTCAGAAGCCGATGTTTTCTAAAGGCCGGGTTGCTGAAGGTCATTGAAGCCCCCAACCTCCTATAACCTTCAAAAATGATGGCGGGGAGTTAGAAAAACTGATAAAATTTCGAAACAACTTGGCAAATTAGAAAGTCCATCATGATTGGGACTTACCAACGTTTGTAACAAGGATAAGAAAAGCTACTAGAAAGCCGTCTTGCAAATGCCATCTGATTTGCACTGCGCTGGAATGTTCGAGATGTCGTAAGACCACAGAAGGATAACTAGTGAGTAATCCTTGGTAGTATGTGATGCCCGAGAGTCAATCGTACCACGTGATCACAGTGCACTCTTCAGATGTTTGCGTGATGATCGTTTTGATCCACCATCGAGTCTGCACCGTGCAAGTTTTCGCCACCACTTTTTACGTAACAAAAGTATTGAACGAATGTAGTTTCAGGGCTAGAAGCGTACTTGTAATACTGAGGATGAATGCACACCATACACACGCCGTTTTAGACCAGACAATGTTAAATCCCTTCTAGCGTTATCCACAGTGTAACAGAGTTATTTGAACTATTGAGTTACAGTTTCATTTTAAAACATTAAATAGTATAGCACGCATATGACGATACAAGAGCGATAGTAGAAACAGTCCTAGAACATGAAGTGAAGGTGGTTTAGCTGTTCTCTGATCAACCGAAAGGAGTTCGTTTTCTTTTCTCTATCGTACTTTCAAGAGAACGATAACTTCTGATACTTCCCGGTCGTTTATGCCGTGGAATGGGGTTGACTTGAGGGACCCCACACCGAGCCTCTGACTCAAAAGTCTCACCTGCGAAACAACAGGATATGGAGTTTTCTTGGGGGACCCCACCCGGAGCCACTGACTCAATAGTCTGACTCACTTGGCAGTGAGGGGCTTGCCTAGCCCGAGGGCGCAGTGAATAAGACATTGATGTCTGATTTTGAGCACTGCTGCGCGCAGTGGATGTACTCGAAGCTACATCAGGCTTTCGAGAGATACTAAATGTTTTTCGACCGTATTGGATAATACGCCGGCGGTCACGGTCAACCGTTGGGGTGGTCGGAGTGCTTTTTGTTTGAGGGTACCTTTTCTAACCCCTTTCTTCCTGATACGGAAGACCGCAGTGCCGCAACTATAGAAACAGTTCTGCTGTATGCCCATAGAATCGTGCCTCACTATCTAAACACTCCTATGCGGTTAGTAGTGCGACATACAATCCTATGAGTGTAACTGCTTTTCGTCTGACTGCTCCCCTTTGGCCTGTCTGATAAGGTTGCACCTGAAAGGACCGGAGTCCTAGTCAGCATAGCCTGCCGGATCAAAACGGCACACAAGCCCTACCACCTCGGCAAGGTAGCAGTATAGGTCGGGCCGATCTGTTTGAGCTTATTATAACACGTTTGCGACAGCATTACGTGAGCAATACTGATATACACCGACGTCTATTGGTAATGGATAACCTCTTTATGTGCGATGTAGTTTTAACCCCATCGGTTTTGGGTGACTCGAACATCTACGCGTATTTACCCAATGCCTACCATCTAGTTCCTTATGTGCACCCTCCAGTGGTTTGGCTGAAATCAAACCATTGTGGTTAACAGCCTCCCGCTTATTACTGTTGATCCTGTTCGACTTCCAAGCTTGGGTCAGAAAAATGCGTTATCACTGTAGGTTATGACCGCAAGCCGTTGTCACTGATGGTGGTGTTACCTATGTTGCCATCACCGTTTCTGGTTGTCATTGGGAAAAATTTTTTCCCAGCGAAAAAATGACAAACCTGTAATAAAACGAAAGATACATTTTCGTTCTTGGTCCATTTCTGTCGCATCGAAGGTTGTAACTATCATGATCCTCCGTTGATTTTCTTTACTCCAATGACTTCGTACATGGGAAGACGAAGTCACCTTCTCCCAACACCGTGGTTGTGTTACTCCTCGTCAAACTCTGAGGTACACACTCCATTACGGGAGTCAAGTTACGGGTGTCTCGTCATGTAATCAGATAATGTTCGTCAGATATGTCCACGATTATCGCCTTCACAGAGTTGTATCCGTGTGACTTGTGCTATTGTTTGCGCTGAAATGTACTACTCGATATGTAGAGTCCACGCGATGCTCACTGTCCCCAGAGATCTCAAGAGCTATGCGTCGGCAAAGTGTTGGTGAGATCATATGTGAAAAAGGTGGTTCGCGAACTTCCATAGTATTTCAACCACTAGTTTATCGATCAACTTCTTGTTTGTTTGTTTGTCCGCTCTATCACTCACTAAGATCAGGATTGAAGCGTGGCCAACGGGTCTGTGAACCCTGGTTATCACAAACTTCTCTGTTTAAGCCCGAACAATTTGCTGTTACCTCGCTTGCATGTCATATTAAAGAAAATGTCAGATTGGCGTTCAAATTTGATGCTCCCCTTTTTACCGTATCGGCGTGTTATTCTACTCGTGGATGTTTGTTCGTAATACTACTAAATCAACATG
>LUCH01002244.1:25775-67394 GCA_013368495.1 Paragonimus heterotremus | reverse complement strand
CATCTAAACTACCCATAGATTTCATAATTTACTAGTTTGTGAAACATAAGGTGAACCAGATAAGAGAAGGACAGGCAGGTTTTCGGCCTGGTCGTGAGTGTATTGATCATATCTCCACCTTGTGACAGACATCAGAGCATCGACACTCCTTCTCTGAGCCAACGGTTTTAGTATTTCTGGACCTGGGTATTGCGTTTGGTTCGGTTCCTCGATGCGCTGTCTGGGGCTGTTATCGTCGCAGAGCAGTCCCAGTGGCGTATGCCAGTTTGCTGAATTCATTGCATGTCTGCTCTGAGTGTGGAGTGTGTTTGCGGAACAGCTGTTTCGAGCGTTCTGCACGTCAAGTGGCGTTCGAGAGCTGTGTCTGAACCCCTCCTCTTTCTTTTTCAACTTTGTGATGAACGGCATCCTTGAGGGAACATTCAAGAGTTCCGAGGATCTTGAAGTGGAGCTTCTACCTGGTAGTAAGCTGATTGATGTTGAGTATGCGAATGACATTGTTTTGCCTAATTCTTTTGCAGAGAGCGTGCAGATCATGGTGAATTGGTTAAATGATATGAGTGTTTTGTATAATATATGTTGCATCTTGCAAGGTTAAAATATTGTTACATAATTGGGTTGATACTAAAGCCGTCTTTGTTGTTGTAGGCATTCGCCAACCTCTGTCAAATGTTGCTTCGCAAAGACGTTCAATAGTCGATCGAAGATAGGGTCTACAATGTGTGTGTACGCTCAGTTTTGCTTTGTGGATCAGAGTCCTGACCCATTCGTGTTAAAAATACATATAGACTCTCGGTATTCGCTTACCGTTTTCTTCGCCGTTTAGCTGGATTAGATGAACTGACTGTGTGAGCAACGCGACGGTTCGCCGATGCGTATTTGAGAAATGTGCATGTTTGCGACGGTTAGCGGAGACAATGGAAATGTACGGTCTCTGTTGTTGACGGAGCGTTTGTTGCACCGCACATTGTTGATTGTGACTGCCGATGGTTAGGGGAAACCGCAGGATGGCCAGGCGATGATGGTCATCATCATCATAGACGACAATACATCAGTGGTTCACAACGATGCTTAACTGCCACACAACCACGAGGGAAAAGAAAGGAAAACCTATACGAGAAGAGAGTAAGAAAAAGGGGAGGGGGATGGACCTACGAACTAAAAATAGTCACGTCAATATACAAACATACAACATCAAGGCGCCTACACCTTGCAGACAAACAACTGAGCTGTAAGTGAATGACGTGATCAGGCTATCAAGTCCTTTTCCGTGCAGCTTAGTAGAGTCGGTAGGGTGCCGTTTATTTGATTGGGAATTTTGTGACCGTCCCCGTTAGTTGTTGAAAACACCTGCTGATATGTCGATTTGTGGCCGCTATTGGCCAGTCTGTGTTCACAAAATCGTGAGGTTTCGACTTTCTCGAGACTGAATTGTTTCTGTTGATTTGTTTTTCCCTCCTTGTGTGTGTGTACTTATTTATTACTGTACAACTTCGTGGATCGTTGTCAGGATCAACTGTACTTGGAGCCGTTCTACCCACGGGTATGACTTCCAGTTAAAAGTGGTTGATTAACACTTATGTTTTGGTGATAGTTTTCCCCGGTTGGCACGTTTCGCTTTTGCTCTGTTTGACAACTACGTGCTACTGATATGTGATAGGAGATTTCTCGATATAAAGTGAATATTATTTTCAGTTCGAAGCAGGCGCATTCTCAGTGACCTTTCAGGCGTCATCTTTCGAAACATAGATCTTGCTAAGTAGGCCCCTGTGGTTCGTTATGGAGCCAGTGTTTTAACACCGTTGTTCCACAGTTTTGTTCATTACTGTTCATTCCCGTTTATTCAGTCATAGTTATCCTTTGGATAGCGTTAGGATGCAACTACCGCGGCAGTGATAATTTTCTCCCAGTTGACAAATTTCGTGTTCTGGATTATACTGATTATATCGCTTTAATCCGTGTTGAGTCACCTGTAGCGTAAAACGCTTTAAACAGGTTGGTCCTTTCAGTTCGTCGTAATAGAATGTGTTTTACTTCTCATAAGTTAAAAATACTACTTCGTGATGGATAAGGGCTTATGTATGCACCCATCTCTGCTGGTGGCTTGTTAAACCTGCTAAATAGATTTATCTACCAGGATAATTGCAGAAATGGTCGTAGTTGTATGCACTTACTGTCAGTGCCCACATTTCGAATTGTAAGTTTGCGCCCTCAGCTACATAGCGGGTGTGCTCCGTATCTACACTGCCCTTCTTTCTGTGTGTTGTGGTATCTAATATGTTTGAACAAAAGGTGTTGGTGTTTGATAGTTCCTACCAGGACCCCACTGCCCATGTGTGGTAGAATCCCCTTGTGAGAAACGAGTTTGTCAGACAGCGGATATTCAGAATTTCCCCCATCAAACATGGTTTCTCATCCTTCATTTGTTTTTAGTTTAGGCGTTTGCTTCACATGCTGTCCCACCACTTAGCTCTTAAAACCTTATTGACGAAACTCTGGGAACGACAGCGTGATGACTCGGGTCAAACTTGATATTCATGTCTCAGATGACTGATATCGTGGTTTGTCTTCTTCATAACTGTGGTTGGGAATCACAGGATCCGCAACGCTCAGAATTGCAAACACCGTCAGACGTCACACTGAATCTTGAACAGTCTGACCTGTGTGAGAGTTTTTATTGTAGTTGATCGTTTAGTTGTCCCTATCTACACTAGTGTTGCTGTTGTAGTTTTATCCGGATGTATGCTCAGAAAGCCTAATGGCATGACTCAAGTTGCATATTGTATCGTCCCGCGTACCATTTTAAGCGTTTCCTTTTAGTTGCGAACGATTGGTATCCGGTTTCTTTAGAGCTAGTGTACGTGGAGCAGACTATATTATCAGTTTAGTCTGTTTGTGACACTTAAACAGTATCACAATCTCGGTTGTTCCCTTTGTGGTAAGACCTATAAGATTTCAGTATACAATTTTGGCAGCAGATCACAAATACCGACCACCGTACTCATGGTAGACAGTTGTCTAGATAGATTTAGCTAATTACTGACCATGTTACCTGGAGCTGGAAAAGACCAGTCAGCGACAGCAGATAAGGAACTCTCGACAATCGGTTTCTTTCCTAGTAACTTCAGACGCAGATCTCCTCCATCTCCGCTTGTAAAACTAATTGCTGTGGGCTCGCTTGACGGTAACTCTGCGCTCATGCTTCGCAATTCCACAATTTATGTCTACCAGTGGCGCAATCTTGGCTTCCAGTCCAGCTACCGCCATTTTTCCTGTCTATAGTATCTAACCCATGTGTAACTTTGTACTTCACATGACAACGAGCAATGTGTAGTGTAAAGGCTAAAGGCTTGATTCGGGCATCTTTCTGAGGGACGATACGTCCGTCCATGTTGTATTCTCCACTTATCGGTTGTGCTTCATTGTACATCAGGTAAATAAGGCGAGTGTATATGGGCACAATGGGGAATCATCCGGGGATAATAAAATCGGCAATTCGCATGCTTATCACCCATCCAGTGGATGCGAGCCACGTGGCGGATCTGGTGAATGCATTTAAGGTCGTGTACGGAAATTCCAATAGTCTAATTGACAACAATCCATATTACGACCTCTCAGTATGTCACAACGAGACCGGACCTTGACGTGGTGTGACGGCTTGCACATCTCGATTATCTATTGGGCTAAACTGGACGATGTGGCCACCACACCAATAGAGTCACTCACACCAGACAGGCCAGTAAGTAGTACTCTGACAAACCCATCCTCTGATCCTCCAGGTTGGGAGTTGGAAGAAGGTTGGCATCTTTTTCCGCAAAAAAAATATCCGTTTCTTGTACATCGCCACCCACCCGCTGCCTTGCGATACAGGCTTTTGAGCCAAAGGCTTTTGTTGAACATTCTAATCGTTCTCTTATCTAGATCTGGGCGCCCTGGCACCATTTCAGCCCACATACAACCATGAATAACCATAACACAAATAATTCCATACTGCATCCATCGGCTGTCTCGCAGTATAAACCAGGTCGCCCTGTCTGCTGCATACAGCATGGTGGATAGTCGAAAACATGCTATTGCTGACCCCTCCCCACTGTTCTATCCAATTTAGTTTTCAGACCCCTCCCGACCTCTATTTCTGATAGTTACTCCACAGGTCCCACAACAGATGTAGCTAACTGTGGTAACACTGAGCCGGTACGTCACGTCTCTTGCCATTCAGCCTCAGGCCTTCCTCGTTCCTTGCTTACATCCAGAATGCGAATTAATGTAGGTGCCTTCAACGTTCGCGCGCTAAAACAGATAGGTTAACAAGCCACTCTCGAACGAACGTTAGAATCGTTAAATATCGATGTCTGTTGTGTTTCGGAGACTGGAATCCAAGACAGTAGTCAACGTATGGAACTAACAGCATCCGCATTGTCTACCCGATACTGGTTATACACTTCGGGTGACTCCACAACCGCCGTTACAGGTCAGGCTGGAGTAGGTATAGTCCTTAGCTCGACGGCTGCAGCCTCATTGATAGATTGGATTCCTGTTAACAGTATACTTTGTACCGTCCGTTTGTCGTGTTCTGTTAAGGCCAGTTGTAAACGCAAGACTTTCAGAAATTTATTCATTGTGTCTGCTTATGCTCCAACTGACTGTAGTGACTTCGGCGTCAGAGACGCATTTTACTCGGATCTGGCCACTCTCCTTCGGTCGACACGTGGCCCTGATATAGTCGTTCTGGCCGGAGATATGAACCTCCATGTCGGCCGCCTTGCTCAAGTCGAATCTCGTTTAGGTGGCAGGTTTGGGATAGCGTCAAATCGGTCAGATAATAGAGGGCGATTGTTGCATCTGTGCGCTGAGCATAAGCTATTTTAGTCAGCACTAAATTTAGGTATCGTGCGTGTCAATGGTATACTTGGCGCCCGCCTTCTCCGAATCAGGTCTGGTCTCAGATAGACCACATAGCTGTTAGTTATAGGTGGCATGGTTCCATACAAGAGTGTCGTTCTTATTGGGGCACATACTTGGACTGCTGACGCTGCGGCTGACGGACGTTAAGTGCGAACTGGACAGACGATGACCTGGCGTAGACAAATGAAATCGTTTACGAAAGGGATAGTCAGTGCAGATCGGGTTCGTCTCCCAGGCTGGCGCCCTCGCGACGCAGAGTCGGTGGCTTGAGATGTTAGGCGAGATGGCGGCTAACCGAACTCAGTGGCGTGAATGTTGTCATTATTTGTTCGAGTTGTCTGTGAAGTGAGTGCACTTAAGGACGCGGAGCATTGAAAGCCATGAGGAAGCTGTTTTGCTGATGACGCCTTACTTTCATTTACAGCTTGGTTGTTTGTTTGCAAGGTGTAGGCGCCTTGATGTTGTGTGTTTGAATGTAGACGTAGCAATTTTTAATGGTTAGGTCCATTTCCCTCCCCTTTTTTTACTCTCTTCCCATATAGGCTTCCACTCTTCTTTCTTTCCTTTTTTCTTCGTGGTTGTGTGACAGTTAAGCATCAGCGTGAACCACTGATGTATTACTGTCTATGACGATGTTGATGGTGTGGCCTCTCAGTGAGTAAAGCGATTTCTCAGTTGAAAGCCGTATTTTCCTAGGAATATTGTTCACCCCCGTACGCTCTTGCGCCCAATTACGATTTCAACTTGGTCCCCTGTCGACCAATTTCCGATGGCACGAATCAGTGGTTAGCAGTCTCTGGGTCGCCTTCAAACTTGATCTTTTTTAGTCCCCTAAAGATCAGCACTAAACTAATAAGTAAATCTTATCCTGAGCATGCTCCGCGTTGCGCCATGGACGTTATCGTTTAGTCATGAATTAGTTCTGGTAAAAGGTCAAGCCTCAGGCAGGCCACCACTACTCAGACCTAAATTATAAAAATGGTTTTCTCTATAATTTTTTTGCCTTCCCATGAACGTTTTTCTAGTATTCGCTGTGTGCGAGTACAAGCGGTATGTAATGATCATCTCTTAGACCGACCAAAGATTAGTCACTCAGTAAAGACTCCTTTGTGTAGCGATTGACGTTGAGAATTGCGCCACCTTCGCCAGTCACTTTCGCATAGCAGAAGTACAAAGAAGCTCCGTTATCAAAAATAGTTTTATAAATGGATGTCAAATATTAATTGCTTTCGTTTCCACTTCTATCGGTGTGCCGTTAGCTTGTATTGAATTGCTGGAATCTGTGGAATACGTTTTAAACACGACTCTAGCGCAAAGTGTAGCAATCATTGTTCGTGTAAAATTTTTGATTGAAGCGACTTCGCTGTGTTTACACAACACTTCCTCTGCGTATGCATACGCACGGTCATACAATCATTTCCGTATTGTCATTCGTCTTCGGATAGTAGCTTTCGTCGAGTATGTTGACTCCCAGCTAGCTGACGTAACATGTCTATTCAGTAGTTATTACAAAAATACTCTCCTGATTTATTACATCAACCTTCGACCTCAGCTCACCTGTCAACTTCCGACACCTTCATTCAATAATCTGATTGCTGTGCGATTGATCCACTCCCCGGCGTTCTGCCTCAAACTTCATGTTGGACATGAGACAAACTCAGAATGACCTATAAGTGGTTTTATCGTTATGACTGGTTCACGTTATTGGTTTGCCAGTATCTATACTAAATTGTCCTCTTTGGAAGAGCACTAATAAGGTACATCGTGTGTTTCATTAATAAAATCATCGAGGCTGACATTGGTTATTCGGTCGACGCAAATGACCGTTCTAAAGAGAGTGGCGTCTATTTTTATTGTGCAATGTAGTCTCTTGTTTGTTTCTCAATCTTTCCTCATGGCTATCCTGTAAATACGTTGGGTAGTCAGGCTAACGTTTTCCCAATACTTCCGACTTCCTTCAGAACTGGTTGAGAATCGCCGATGTGGAATGTCTGTGGTCTGTTTAATTCATACTATTTTTGACAGTTGTAGTTTTTAACCTTCAGGTGAAATATCCTGGCAGATCAGTTCCAGACGGACGCGATTGAGGTGTTCATGAACTACGACTCCGATATGTTAACACATGTGATATAATTGTTTTTTATCCTTGTTCTTTCGGAGATCGTTTGATTCAAAGGAACAACACATTCGTCATTTATTTTTTAAAATTCAGGCTGTTTTTGAACATGAACTCTGTTAAATGTGTTATACAGGTCGGCTCAAGATGTCCAATGAACATGTCTCTTATTTGCTTAAATCATTACGATCGGCAGTTTGTTACCTTATTTTGACGGTGTCGTCCCAGTGTGTATTAAAAACCTCCATGGTACATTCATCATTCCAGGTGAAAATTCTTGTACCAAATAGCACCGCTGGTATTATCATTGGCAAAGGGGGAAGTTTTATTAAAGAAGTCAAAGAGAGTACCGGTGTGTTCATCCAAGTTTCGCAAAAGTCAAAAGAACTCAGCCTCGCAGAACGTTGTGTAACCGTTGCAGGTGGGTCTTTTTCTGTGCAGTGGTTTTATTTCCTCCCCTTGGTAATCACATTGGTTATGGTATGTCTTTTATCTACATCGGGTTGTTTGTCCTACTTAACTTTTGCTGAGTATTTTGTTGCTCAAGTACACCCATGTTCTCAGTCAGCCTCATTGCTGGTCTAATGTTTTTATTTCCCACGCAAAGATAAGCAATCTGCATCATGTCATTTTCAGACTGTAGTTTTGGGTTTCTCAAAAAGAAAATCGGTTTGGATCAACACTTATTTTAAACAGATTTCTTGTCAGCTTACTTCTTGTTCTGTTATCTACTTCCTCAGTCAGATAGTATTTCGACCACTAGTTTATCGATCGACTTCTTGTTTGTTTGTTTGTCCGCTCTATCATTCACTAAGATCAGGATTGAAGATTGACCAACGGGTCTGTAGACTCTGGTTATCACAAACTTCTCTGTTTAAGCCCGAACAATTTGCTGTTACCTCGCTTGCATGTCATATTAAAGAAAATGTCAGATTGGCGTTCAAATTTGATGCACCCCTTTTTACTTTATCGGCGTGTTATTCTACTCTTGGATGTTAGTTCGTAATACGACTAAATCGACATGAACGACCGAGAAGTAGCTGAATTTATCATTGCCTCGGCAGACCAATCCATCCATATTTACTTTCTTCCTCTCGTATTGTTAACTTCTCTGTCTTCAAACCAATACAACTGGTAGATATTGGCGCTCCTAAGTCCGCACTATTCGAGGGGTAGCTCAACAAGCTGCTTTAACGAGCACTCTCTCAAGTCTGGATCTGAGTGCGTGCTGTCTCCAGAATGCACCTTTACAATCCTAGTGTTGCCCTCCAGTTAAATTCACCATTGGATAGTGTCATGAGTCAGTGGTTCCTTCTCAGGGTCTCCGGTGACGATGAAGCCGAATCTCACAAACAAGCTGGAATGGAGTTTGTATTCAGCCCTAAGGCAGATCAGATTCTGCTCAACTGGGCTCTAGTAAATGCCCACACGTATGCTGCCAGACTTAACACTTCAGAGTCGATCAATACAGACCACATCTACATATGCTCCAGCAGACAATTCAGATTCTACCAAGATTACCTTCTACGATACCGTCTTTCACCTTCTGAGACAACCTAAGCATTCGGACCTCGTTGTGCTTGCTGGTAATATGAACTCACAATTTGATCATCTCACTCCAGAAAGGAAGCGAATGAATGGTATGTTCAGTGTCCGTGCGCGACACACTGGTACTGGCGATCGGTTGTTACAAGTATGCGCATCTCATGGACTTTATGCACTGAGTTGGGCATTTCAACTCAAATGATAGCAATGCGTTGTGTGGAGACCGCCATGAGCAGCTCAGCTGTAGATACAAATTGATAATGTAGTCATCATCCTCATCATAGACAACAATACATCAGTGGTTCACACTGATGCTTAACCGCCATACAACCACGAAGAAGAAACAAACCCTGTTTAGGAAGAGAGAAAAAAAAGGGAGAGGGGAGGGGACCTAGTCACTAAAAATAGCTACGTCATTCATGCCCACTTCCTTTTTTCGTTTTCCAAGAAGTCATCTGGTAAACCTAGCGTTCATATGCAAATTGAGACACAAAGGTATTCGAAACACCTATCAAACAGCACTAACAAATATACTTCCCCGGTCACAACGGCGGAGTGACATAAACCAGCACTGAGCAAAAATCTCAAGAGCTGCCCGAACCTTCTGTGAAGAGAGAATTCCAGAGGGGCACTGCACATACGATAAACGTGGATTTTTGCTGTTACAGCAGAACTTATGAACAAACGTAGCCAAAGACCCTCCTGACTCTAAGTACGACAAACACTGCCGTTTACTAAAACACAAGGACTGTGAGGCTTACTTCTCCGAACGAGCCCAAAAAATAGTGAAACCACTTTTATCGGGGGTAAGCAGGTGCTGTAATAACGGATTGGTGGTTGCACTGGCCGTCGGCAAGGTGTTAGTGAGACTGTTGTGACCGCAAAAGACGTTTGGTCTGAGAATTCGTTTATAGAGTAAACTCCTGCATAGTTCATGTCAAAAAGCAAACCACAAACGCATACACTCATCTACACGTCAGACATGCACTCACATACATCGGGTGGTAGTACGTTGTCATTCTTCTTGGTGAAACTTCTGTCATAGTGCGTATACACTGTTCCGATAGTCTGTTCTTGTCCATCGTCTTTCCGGCATTCGGAGCTTGCTCTTTTGTTCCTGAATGCTGTCAGTGGGTAACATACTGCTCGCGAGTAGTATACTACTCACAACGAAACTGCTTGCGATACAACAAGACCATGTGTGAAAAAGGTGGCTCGCGAATTTCCATCTTATAGCAGCAATTTGATAAATGGGCTGATCACTTGGAAGAACAGTTCAACTGACCTAGAGTAAAATATTCATTTGTACATGTCTGAGATTGTGTGGTTAATTGTGACATTTCTGACGATCCTCCATCGAAAACCCAAATGGCTTTGAACCTAATTCCCGATTCCGAACCTTCCTTCTCCAGCACTTTTCAAAGATGGTGGTGAGAGATTGTTGTCCGGACCTCGTCCGTTGCCTGTAAAAGATTGAAGGGGTGTATCATGACTGATGCTTATCAACCGGCATTCCCATTCTCATAAAGATTCCATGACATCATATGACAGTCAAAGAGGTGATAGCCTTGTTTCTGTTGCATCTAAACTACCCATAGATTTCATAATTTACTAGTTTGTGAAACATAAGGTGAACCAGATAAGAGAAGGACAGGCAGGTTTTCGGCCTGGTCGTTCTCTTCTTGAATGCTGCCGCATGTCTCACAGTGTCGTTGGGTTGTCAACATTATGGTGGTTATTTGGTGTACACACTGTGTTTCGATAACCGCCTGCACTCTTTCTAAATCTTGATGTGGAATATATCATGAACACGAGAAATGACTCAAATTTTGGACAGCCTAGTATTTCGCCTAGTCTTATACCACTGCTGATTCACATCAATTAACCCTAGAGTTCAAATTTAAAGAAGCACGGCCTAGTGTCGCAACGCATTATAGGATATCAGTGTACACCCTATTCGGCAACATCTGTCCCACCGGTGTCGGTGAAAGATGAGACTTACATGTTTTCCCGTTGTTGAATGTAAACGCGTCAAACACTTATCTCCTCGATGTTGCCTTCCTGTCAAATCGAACTAAACTTACCTGGCGAAAGTGACTGAATGGTTGTATACGATAATCTTGACGTGTATACCGCGTTGTCACTAGGACAATGGTCAGCATAGTTGCGTGCTGAAAACTTGATTGTAGTTCACATCTTACTCGCGGTATGAGTGTGCACTATGGATGAGCTCTAACAAGGTTAAAACCAAAGTCTGTTGATTATTTTTGAAAAGGGATGATTGATAAGTCTGTGGGAATGTAAAAGCCACAGTCATTTGTGATTAATTCTCATCATCATTACCACCGTTATAGTCGAGAAATACGGCGATAGTTGGCCGATGGTACACAAGACGCTGCTCGGAAATTTGACGGAAAGTAAAAATATGATCTATACTTCCCTGTCCATGGCGAAACCCCGCCTGTTCATCTCCAGCGTTTATCTCATGAGCTGCAATGAGTCGACGAAGTATAATGGATGCCAGAACCTTAGAAATGACTGGGATCAAACAAATTCCCCTATGATTTTCACAAGAGATCCTAATACCCTTCTTGAATACAGGGACTATTATCGCGTGACCGCAGCACAGAGGGATGATCAAAGTGAGTACCACGAAGGCTGCTTTCTAAGCTGGTCTTGTTCTCATGCTTTACCGTTGATAAAGCCAGCTTCTCAACAGCTAATCGTTGCTGTCGGTGGGCTCGTTGTCCAACAAAAGTAATTACAAAACGACAACATACCAACGCATAATCTGAATTCAAGTATGTGCTCCAATAAGAACGACACTCTTGAATGGAACCACGCCACCTATAACTAACAGCTATGTGGTCTGTCTGAGACCAGACCTGGTTCGGAGAAGGCGGGCGCCAAGTATACCATTGACACGCACGATACCTAAATCTAGTGCTGACTAAAATAGCTTATACTCAGCGCACAGATGCAACAATCGCCCTCTATTATCTGACCGATTTGACGCTATCCCAAACCTGCCACCTAAACGAGATTCGACTTGAGCAAGGCGGCCGACATGGAGGTTCATATCTCCGGCCAGAACGACTATATCAGGGCCACGTGTCGACCGAAGGAGAGTGGCCAGATCCGAGTAAAATGCGTCTCTGACGCCGAAGTCACTACAGTCAGTTGGAACGTAAGCAGACACAATGAATAAATTTCTGAAAGTCTTGCGTTTACAACTGGCCTTAACAGAACACGACAAACGGACGGTACAAAGTATACTGTTAACAGGAATCCAATCTATCAATGAGGCTGCAGCCGTCGAGCTAAGGACTATACCTACTCCAGCCTGACCTGTAACGGCGGTTGTGGAGTCACCCGAAGTGTATAACCAGTATCGGGTAGACAATGCGGATGCTGTTAGTTCCATACGTTGACTACTGTCTTGGATTCCAGTCTCCGAAACACAACAGACATCGATATTTAACGATTCTAACGTTCGTTCGAGAGTGGCTTGTTAACCTATCTGTTTTAGCGCGCGAACGTTGAAGGCACCTACATTAATTCGCATTCTGGATGTAAGCAAGGAACGAGGAAGGCCTGAGGCTGAATGGCAAGAGACGTGACGTACCGGCTCAGTGTTACCACAGTTAGCTACATCTGTTGTGGGACCTGTGGAGTAACTATCAGAAATAGAGGTCGGGAGGGGTCTGAAAACTAAATTGGATAGAACAGTGGGGGAGGGGTCAGCAGTAGCATGTTTTCGACTATCCACCGTGCTGTATGCAGCAGACAGGGCGACCTGGTTTATACTGCGAGACAGCCGATGGATGCAGTATGGAATTACTTGTGTTATGGTTATTCATGGTTGTATGTGGGCTGAAATGGTGCCAGGGCGCCCAGATCTAGATAAGAGAACGATTAGAATGTTCAACAAAAGCCTTTGGCTCAAAAGCCTGTATCGCAAGGCAGCGGGTGGGTGGCGATGTACGAGAAACAGATATTTTTTGCGGAAAAAGATGCCAACCTTCTTCCAACTCCCAACCTGGAGGATCAGAGGATGGGTTTGTCAGAGTACTACTTACTGGCCTGTCTGGTGTGAGTGACTCTATTGGTGTGGTGGCCACATCGTCCAGTTTAGCTCAATAGATAATCGAGATGTGCAAGCCGTCACACCACGTCAAGGTCCAGTCTCGTTGTGACAGGGCTAATTCCAATCTTTATATTGCCAAAAGTTTCGGGACAATCACAAAGATGGAAAGATGAAAGCGACAAACACTAACATGCGGTGTACCAGAACCTTGAAACGGTATACGGGTGCAGTCGACAAACGTACAGACAAACGACAGCATAATCGACCATACATACTTGCAGACATACAACATCAAAAGCATGCAGACTTGTGCGAAAGTAGTACGAAATTGATCAGCAGAATCGCAAACCCGATAATCCCTCTCTCATGTACTGATCAACTGAGGTTCTGATGGTCTCAGCCAAGTCAGCCCTATCCGCAGATTTAGGTGATGCATTCCAGAGTATGCACTCCCGAATGGAGGAGTTCTGCCTACATCGTAGCCTGCTCATATGTAGCTTTCCTTCAATAGGGCGATCTCTTGGTGGTTCCCGTTTAATAGCAGGATATCTGGTGGTGAATGACCAGGTGTGTGCATAGTTTTTTAAAGTTAGGATTAAGTCTGTTCCCACATACTTGTGGTTAATTGAGATTCGACCTCTTCTAACATCTTCTCTGATTATCAGTACATCCTGAGTCGGATGGCCTTGTAAACTGTGCATGCAAGTCCTTAATAGGAGCCATTTCTTTTTTAATTATAGACAACAAGCTTGTTTGTGTTCTCATAAAGCGATGCGTAACGATGTTGTACATTGTAGAAAATGCCTAAAGAACGTCCTCAGAATCTTCCTAAACAGAGTGATTTCCGTTTTTTCCACCATAGCTGCGCAACTCATTTGTCTGTCACTAGTGCTTTAGTTTTTTTGGTCCCATACAGAGACCCTCAGCTTGTGAACGTCGGAATCAGTCAGCACAGTTTTGATGCGGATATGCACGACTTTGCATTTAAAGGCCGTTGCATTCCAAGCGGTTATCTGTGGACTGCTGAGTAAGCTAGTTGAAATCCTTTCGAAGTGTATCCACATCTCGCAGACTATGTGTACCTCGCCATGGTTTTACCACCACTGGTGACCTAGCAGTACTTCGCAAGTCAACGATGAGTAGAGTAAACAGTCGGGTTTTCGGTAGACCCTTGGGAAACACCGCCATTCCATAAAAACTAGTTTGTAGATTGTTTATTTATCTTTACATTAGACCTACGTTTTTTAATACTTATCGAACCAACTAAGCAATTGTCCCATGAGACCGCGGTTGCTGAGTTTTCTTGGCAAGGTAGAGATCAACTCTATCAAAGGCTTAAAAACAGTCCAGGTAGACGGCATTGTTCCGCTGTCTGTCGTCAGCGGCTTGGTCCCAGCAATTACGGGTCATCGGTAAATTGAAGACACGTATCCCTTCGAACTTCATGTTGTACGTCATTGAAGAATTTTGTTCTGAGGAGACCGTCCGGCAAATCCTTTTTACCCTGAGGATCTGTAAAAGCAGACTTCTGGGTTGATCGCTTGTTGGATCATCTCAGCACTCGTCTTTGAAGATGGATTAGTTGTAATTTACATCTACTTTTTTGGCAAGAGGTCAGTTGTCGATTATTGCCAAGCTTATTCCATTTGAGCATTGTGGTGACAATCCGGTGGAAAGCCGAAAAACGGCACGTGAATGAGATAGGTATTTGTTATCCAAGATAATTGACGCACAGTCAGGACTAAAGTGAATATTTATGGCATATGTAGACAGATCATCGTGATAAAAGTACTCAAAGGAACTACTTTTCATTTTTCTAGGAGTTACCGTTTTCGGATAGCGATCGCACTGGAACCGTTGTGCCTTTTTTCATCAGTTAACAGCTAGGTAGAACACATAATTGTAGGGTTGAACCTGACCACACCCGTTCTTCATAAAGGAATTCAAATTCCCCGCATGTTTCACGAAATTGACAATGACATGAACAAATTTGAAACACAGCAACAAACATGGGCGCTGATGAGAAGCTACGTATTAAACAAGCGATCACTGTAGGTGTTTGAAGGGTTGTTTTTCGACATCATGTTTTCCATGAGGTGAATCGCATCTACAAGGAGGGTGCTGTAAGGAATTGGTCCCTCTAAAAAGCCTCGCCGTAGGGTTCAACACTACGCAGTCTTTCAGTTGTGAGACTATCCTCTTTACCAATATAGCATTGTTGAGTTGACTGTCTAAACTGTGACGTTCTTCACATAATGTGACGTTTAAATCCACCACAGGTTGGTGTAGCCTAGCTACCAATTGTGAACTGGTGAAGACTTCAAGTATCTTCTGCCCAAATGAGCTAGGTGTCCTATTCGTAGAAGAGAACTGAACTCATGTACATAGTATGAGCCCCCTCCTTACTCGACGATCGGATGTCTTTAGGGTACTTCCTCGTGCCTACATTGTTTTCATCGACATTTTGTGGATAATTTCACACGCCGATGAGTTGGCATTAGCTAAGTTGGTGGAGCGATCAGCAGCCATAAGCTACCTATCTGTAACAACAAAGATTTAAAGGATTCAATCCAGTCTCATAGCGATATCACATTTTAAACGAAGTATAATGGTACCAAGTTTTGGAGCAAACTCCGATAGTCCGCCACATTTTTAGGTATTCTTTTTTTCTAATGACTACCAATGTTCGGTTATTCCGATTTGTTCCCTCCATGATTCACCTACTGCTCTTAAGTGTTTTCCAGCATATTATGGGGACCCAAGTTGTTTCTTTTTATTGCATCTGGTTACACTCAACTGTCTAAGCTTCTTTCGCAGCCCAGAAATAGTCCATCATCATCACAGCAGTCATGAGCCTGACCAAAAGGTACTGTGGCTCGGGCCGCCGCTCGCCTCAAAAGTGACCTGAAATATCCTAGAAGAAAAACTTACTAAGAAGGTTGAAAATTATTGAAAGAAGAACTACAAATGGTATGCATACAGGTACGCCATTGACTGCGACACACCACCATCTCGGAAAGCAGTTGTTGGAGTGATCACGAGGACCTCATCCAGGCAGGCCACACCTACCCACTTCGCTCAATGGAGCAGTCGAGGTCTTGATATTTCGTGGCCACGTTGTTGGTTGACCACAACACGGTCTCAGTATCCAATGTCCGGTACGGCAAACGATCAGATGACATACGGAGTACGTGACCCAACCATCGCAAACTATGCAACGTGAGTAGTTGACCAATTGATCGCGCATCCCAAGCGTCCCGGAATACGCGGCGGCGAACGACCACATTGCTCACGTGATCAGTCCACTTAATATGGGCCAATTGGCGGAGCCAACGATGGTCAAACACAGCAAGTTGGCTGATATCTTCATTGCAAAAATGCCACATTTCCGAACCATAGAACAAAACAGAATATATACAAACATTATGTACGGTACACATTAGCGACAACCAAACGTCTTTTCGACGTCACAGATGACGCAGTTTGGCAAAGGCAACGCGTGATTTTGCTAACCTCGCTGATATATCATCAGCAAAATTACGGGCTGACGAGGTAGTTCTACCCAAATATGTGAAACTGTCTACAGTCTCAAGCGGATTACCTGCAGTGAAGAAAGTAGGAGTGGAAGTGCTCTAGTCTTGAAGCAACGCTTTGCACTTTGAAGGTGCGAAGCGCATTCCATACAAACCAGCTCGGTCGTTCAGCCTGTCCATCATGGTCTGCATGTTTTTGGCAGAGAGGCTAAGTAAAACAACGTCGTCTGCATACTCCAGATCGGTCAATCTAGCCCCAGGAGGGAGCTCAATTTCAAGCTCACTGGGTTCGCGAAGCGCACCCTCCAGGTTGTCGTCCATGACAAAATTGAATAGGAAAGGGGAATTCTGGCATCCCTGACGAACACCACCAGAAGTGATGAACACCCGAGACAGTTGGCCATACACTCTCACCCTGCTTTCGGAGTGAGCATACAGTGATCTCAGTAAATTACGTATTTCCCCGGTATTCCTTTGCGAAGGAGACAGTTCCAGAGAACGTAACGGGCAACTGAGTCGAAAGCAGCCGACAGGTCCATACGGACCAAGACCGTCGGCTGCCCATAACAGTGCCGATGTTCCAATATCCGTCCTAAGGTAAAAATATGATCCATGCACCCTCGATCGGATCGAAATCCTGCCTGTTCTTCGCCTATCTGACTTTCTCTGGGCTTAGTGATCCGACTTAAAATTAGGCCAGTGAGTAACTTAGACGCAATAGACCCCAAACGGATTCCTCTGTGGTTGTCACATAGACTTCGCGTCCCCTTTTTGAAAACGGGAATGATTGTTGATAGGCGCCAGTCACGAGACATCTCTTTAGTCTCCCAAATCGTCTGGAGGAGTTTTTTCAGTCCCAATATCAACATCTCCCCACCATCTTTGAAAAGCGAAGGAAGGAGGAGGTCTGGACCAGGAGCTTTATTACGCTTCAATAACTTGAGCTCCAGGACCACTTCTGCTTCCGACAGAAGACCGTCTGGAATGCAATAACTGACCGATCGGGTCCCGTCGTCCACATGATCTGGTTGAGGCCAGCTGAACCGTTGTTCAAAATATTCAGCCTATCTGTCAAGTCGGTGCGATTGACTGGTGATAAGTGAACCATCTTCCTCACATATGGTTTCACTTACACCAACTCGACGGGCAGTACAACCATGGATCAGGGAATTATGCCTTCTGCTATTCCCAGATAAAAAGGCTTTTTCCATCTCTTTCGGTTGTTCCATCAAGTAGTGTTCACGGTCTTTGCGCAAGCTTTCAGTTAACTCGCGTTTAAGTACTCGACGGTCGTCATCATATTCAAAACCAGGTGGGATCGATCGACGCTTGTTCATGAGGTTTATCGACGTAACGGAAATCCAGTTCTGTCGAAATTGAACAGCTCCTTCGGAACATACCTGTTCACAGCACGCTTTCATAACTTCGGCGATTTGTTCCCAGTGTTCATTAGGATCCTTCATCTGACTCGAACTGGACAACTCCTTCACCAACACAGTCTGTTAAGCCATCTTTCCATCCTCATCGCTCTAATTTCAGTTAAGCACCCTGTATTTACGAGTATGTGTCCTCTGGGCAAATGACAAAACAAAACGGGCAAGCACAACAGCATAGTCCGAGTCCATGTGGTTGCTCCAAAAGGCCCGACAGTCCAACTGTGACTAACTGCTATATGATCCAACTGTGTCCATGGGTGGGAAGCACACGGAGGTCTCCAAGTAACAGTGTTTTTTCCTGTGTTGGAATGCGATGTTCGAAATCTAGAGACCGTGGGATGCGCACAGCTGTAGTAGTCTTTCGCCGTTGTCAGAAATAGTCTAGCGTTCTTTAGCTTATATGTTGCGCTCAGTCTCAGATGGTAGTCAGCACAATTTGTAAGTAGGTGTGTGTATTTGTGTACCCAAAACAGTTTGACTTGCATGAGACCTGCTATCACATTTCTAACCTGACCTTGATGTGAACTTTCGATGTATACCGTCCAACTTTAAGTTCTTATTTTTCCTTATCATGTCTAAAGTGCAATAATATGTACCCATGTTTAGCTACTTACATTATATTTCCACTATCTTTCCAGCTTAGGTCTTACCATTAGAGTTTGTTTGTTTCCGAAAGATAAGGATTTCATTTTCATGCCAGCCTACCATCTGGCTAACCAGCATTTGCTGTCTGAACCACAAAGACCTCCGCTCGCATGCCTTCTAGCCTTACTTCTCTGGGATTACACTGGATACGTGCTGTGTGAGTGGAACCACAATTGGTACAACGCAAACCACTTGTGATGAGGGTTATGTACAGATGTTCTTTGGCTTCGGTCACCGTGTCAGTCTAATCCGTAACGAACGCCACCCACCAACCGTGTGGGCAGGTATTTTTTTTCTAGTGAATTTCTGAGTAGTTCTTGCTGGTAGATTTTATTATCACGCACATTCCGAAGAAGTTGATCTTTGATCAGCCTTTGTTAATGCTAGTTACTAGCATTACTGAGCTCTGACTTCCTCTGGCATTCAGTTGCAGTATCACACCCAGTGTTTTGTTCACGCCCTGCTTATTTCATCCGTGAACTCGCTACTTCAACTCAGTACGATAATTAATCAATAAAGCTCACGTTGACAGAATACAGTACTTTGGTAGAGTTCTATGCTATACTTCACTATCTGTACAGGCGTTCATCATGCGACCCTAGATACAACTGACCTGCTTTCTGTGTTCACGTCGTACTTCACCTTACCGAATGTACCCTCATGTATGTTTCTAGTGGGACGATTTTGTTGAGTACGTGCACTGTACCAGCATTTTTCGCATCGTCAAGTTTGTATTACTAGTCGTAAGGTCAGTACATAGGCTTTGTCAGGTCACGTTTACTCTTATATGCAGCTGAATATGCCGAACCACCACGTCTACATTAGTGCTCTTTAGCTGGAATCCATTAGATCGTGACCACTGTTGTTTGTCGAACACAAACAAAACAAGCAATGGCTTTCAGTGGTTTTAATGTTATCTTTATCATTGTTAATATACGCAGATATGTTGCCAGATTCAACATTAATTCAAAACCATGAGAAAAAGCCAACTAGAAAACTGGTAAGTAGCAACAAATACGTATAGTAAGATAAAAGACGGTACCGAAAGAAATAATATTCTTTTATCGGTTTTCTATCGCGTGTGGTTCGGATTCTGCCATTTGCCTTTGCATCAAAAAGAGATATTTAACTGTGATGAAAAAGAAACACGATAACATACATGAAAACATTGTCACTGGCTTCGGCTTGTGGTCGCATCCTTAAAGTCTCTAGCTAGTGGCTCTCAGTATTCTTTGGATCCCGACTGAGAAACCGAGTAGAACCGGTAAACACCAAACGTGATTCCACTTTCTCCGAACTTCTACGTCACATGAGGAACCGTCCATGGTGCTGTTTTCATTCCCTCACACTCAGAAGTGCAAACAAGACTTGATGTGCAGGCGGTACGCGTAAGCTGTGTCCGAGCCAACTTAACCGATGAAGTTGAACCCCACTTAAATCTAATCGCGTCTTTCACTTTCACATAGACTTCACACAGTCCCTTTCGAACTTACAGCGGTCAAAATCTCTTGCTAAGTGTCAGTAATCAAAACTTGATAAGAGGTCCCAATCGTGAAGCCATCGTTTGGACTGACGTGCCAGGTGATCGGACAACTTGTGCATTATTCACAATCGAACGCGATTAAGCGCTTTCATATAACCCGGTCGCGCCTGATCAGTGGTTAAGGGCGTGATAGTCAACATGACTACCTTCTGAAAGCTTGGCTAGCGTTCATTCCGGATGGTGGCACTACGAACGAACTGTAACAAGAGCGTAACCCGAGTCTGAGAATTCTATTTGAAAGGGACTGACCAAACTGCGAAAACTGTGATAAGTTGTGAGCCCTCTTCGACTTATGGCAACGAAAATCATTTGCGAATTATCGGTAGCGAAGTGATACTATTTTGTGTGGACGGAGGGTATTTTTTCTTCAACAAACACCGTCATTGGCTACCTGGTGCTACTCCTATACATGGACAATGCCCCGCCTACAATGGTTATCAAAAACTGGTTGCGTATGAGCATCATCGACACGGGGCGTCCAGATTCGGAAACCATAGGACAGTACTGTGCGCATAGTCGCGCTGTACATCCTGTTGTTTAATGAGAAACGGACATCTCGCTGGCACCGCAAATGCCTCCGGATAACAAAAGGTAACCGAGGTTTGGTTGCACGTAGAAGGTCTGTTCTCTCTCACCGCCTCCAATTGTGATGAAACTCCCAAGACTAACAAACCCTCCCCTAATCCCGGATTGGCACCACTCAGGGTGAATGTAAGCGTGGAACCTCACCAGTCTTGAAGGAGCACTTTCGCTTAGGTACCTTAGTTAACCTGTGATGTAACGCCTTTTTGAATGCCTGTACACTATCATTAAGCAGGGCGGTACCATCCGCATAGTCTGAGTCAACAGTTCTGTTTCGTAGGAGAACTTCCTTATCGCCATTTGTGAGGCCGTCTGGAGCCTGGTTGCAAAGTTGAAGGGAAAGGGAAATCTAGAATAGCGTCAGTGCATCTCACTGAAGACAGCGAATGATGGCAGTTGTGTGTCGTGCGCCCTTATTCCATCTGAAGCCTGACTGTATACTACTACTTTTAAAATGGCCCCATATTCCTCAGGCACTCCATTGCTCAGCACGCGGATCCGCAGAACAGCTTTACACTCTGACACCCGGTTACACTACTCTTGCTCGCTGACAGACGCGGTGGTGTTCTGACGGCTGTTAAAAGGTGGAGATTTCATCACTGTTTCCAGGACTTGCGCAAGAACAAACGTGCTCTTTACGCCTTTCGAATAATTTACTAAATAAAACAGGCACCAACAGCGGAGCGGAAATGAAGTTAATCCTTCCGCAGGCGGTAGGCTGCTGTCATGGCTAAGGGCAACTATCGATTCTTCTCACGACGTGGGAATCCTTTCGGTGTTCTGAGCCTCAAAGATCCAAATTAACGATTATCCAACGAGGACATATCTACTATCCTTGAAGTGGACCGGGGGAAAATCGTCTGAATCTAATCCCTTGTGGTGTTGAAAGTTTCGTATTGCTCGCTATCGGACAGTATTGGTCGAGAATATCAAAGAAATACACAGGAACTCAGTGCTTTACAGCTCGAATAATCAACACACAATAATCGAAATTAGCTGCAGGCAGACTCATTGCTAATCTAAGCTAAGTTATTACAACAAAAGATCAGCGAATCCGTTTATCATTTCAACATATCCGTAAATCTTGTCTGTTGTGCTCACGTAATCCGCATGCCCGTACACAGTGCTTTTCGAGTACCCATTGGTTTAAAGCGTTGTGTTATTTTCCGAGACCTCACAACTACAGGTTGATAATTTAGCACTGGCTACTACTTTCTGTGCGTGTATTACTTTTAAGCTAGCTGTTAATACGGCACCCTCCGCGAAACGTGACCTAAAGTTACAGCTTTTCTGATACGGTTTGAAAATAAACTGTTCTGTACTACAATAATCGTGCACTCATCGTGTCCTTCTATTCGATCATTGTAGGAGAATTGTCTCAGACCTACGAAGCAGTCAAACAACTGCTAACCAAGATCGCGGACGATCCTCAATCATCCAGCTGCCCAAACATCTCATATGCGGAAGTTCCGCAACCGGTGGCGAGTGCCTATCCCACAGGATCACCCTATGCCTTGGTATTGGGATCCAATTTCGGAATGAACAATTGTCCTATGTCTGCTACGGGATCTGACAATTTAATCACCGGAGCCATCCTAACTAACAGTGGCTCTAATTCTACCAATTTTCCCCCTTCACAACTTGGTTCTTTTTCACCTGTCAGCCCGACTGGTTCTGCCGCAACTCCAGTTCCCGTGTTTGGCACCAGTCCGCCATCGGCATTCGCTGCTGCTGTGGCGGCCATGAGTGCTACAACATCGTTTTCTCCTTGCGGTAATGGTCGAAATTCGTCTATTCTCAATTCCAACGCAGCAGGTCGTGCCCTAACTGGTCGTGGTGTTTCGGCTACAGGACACCGTTCGTCCAATTCGCAGATTGGTCATCACTCACAACAAAGTTTGTTAGGTTCAGCAGCTACCCAGTTGGGTGTTTCTGGCTCGACTGCTTACGGGTCTCCAGCATCCGTCAATTCCGTGTCATCGACTCGTTCAACAATTGGACTGGAAATGGTTCGAAGTATTCTTCGTTCTGCTGGCTACTCAGATATGGCTACAGAAGAAATCGCGAATGCAATGCACGTTCTGAATTTATACGGTTTTATTTCAATGTCTAGTCTGACAGGATGTGCTGCTGGTTCCGCACCCATCTCAACTGCAATCAATAATGGTCATTTTGCCATGGCTGGTAGTCCGATTGGCGGATCTCTTTCAGGCTACGTTTCTACCGGCTCGCAATCCCCAGGTTTCTCTACTGAGATTGGCGGTCACTTCCGCACCCCACGTGGGTTTGGTGGTGCGCCTGCTCAATTTTTTACGCAATCAGGACAGCATTACCAACCGTATCACAAATCCTCCTCCACGATTGCTAATCAACCGGTGCATTCGCAGATGAATGCATGTGGTCCAATTGGTTGTTCATCGATCACGAAATCTTTAAAATCCCATGATCCTTTGGACTGTTCTTTGCCTGCAACGACCAACGTTTGTGAAGCCTCAAACGTTCACACTTCCGATATCAATATAAATCTTTACCCTGGCGTCGCCTTGAATGATGCGGTGACCATGCAGAGTCCTGTCTCTTCACCAATCATTGAAACCGGTTCACTCTCACCCGCACTGGTCAGCAAACTTCCTCTTAATGGCACGAACATCAGTGGTCCAGAAGTCTCGCTCAATCACGAGTTCATCCATCGGCTCAGTGACGCTGGTTTTTCGACCAAATTAAAGCCCGAAAACGGCAGAGCTAATGGTGTAGCTAACGGTGGAGCCAGACCAAATAGTCTGTGGGATTTAGGGTGCTCTGTAATACAGCAAACCAACTCTTCCACCTCCACTTAGAATCATTCTCGTATGTCATTGTTTGGTACAGTTCACATCCCATCAGAGAAGTAACTGGTTATTTCAAAATTAACCAGCTGCATCTCACTAGGTATTACAGTTTATTGATACTTTGCTTCCTACTTGTGCCCCCAGCCAAGTTCAGCTCCAGACACATCGTTCATTCAAGACTACCTATCACTATCACAAGCCGTTTGTGAGACAATACTAGTTCATCTATACCGCACAGTCGTCCGTCCACGCCTCATCTGTTCTGGATGTGTCCTTCGTTTACATCATTCTCACCTACACCCGTACGCATGCGGGTACTTCTTAGGAATTCACATGTCAAACTCCTTTATTCTATTCTCTCTCATTCGAAACAATAACGCCTGTTAGCCAATCATATGGATGATGAACACCTTTTTGGAAATATGTGAGCGCTATGTTTAGTCATCAGTTGTTCTTCCAGCTCACGTTTCCCTCACCTGGCCTGTGCACTTGAGTCTTCGCCATACAACACACTTGTCTTTCGCTTTGCACTTCCATTTTTGTTCCTCCTATTGATTGACTTGTTTTTCACACCGTCATTTTTATGGATACGACCAATTTCAGTGCAAATGTTCTGGCAATAAGGTCGGCGCGACTGCAGTCTTTTAGTTCATATTTGTTTAGACCATCGCTCAGTTCCTTTGAAATCCTGATCAGTCTCATCTCGTCCCGCTTCAGTGTGATCATCTGTCCATCTGCTGTGTTTCACCCTAGATACAATTAGACCGTTCTCAAGCTTTTTCAACTATTCTATTTTACTTGCTTCGTGGTTATGACCATTTCTGCTTTAGCTGCAACCTGTGACGGCTTTTGTTACCGACGCCCTGTGATAAACTAGCGCCGAATGGGACAATTTGCATTGACCCTGATTTTTTATTTACCTCTCCTCGCCTTACTTTATCTGGCAAAGCTTGGGTCACACTGTGTCTTTCTGAAAGCCACCTTACACTTCTGGATCTATTCATCTATGCTGTTCTGCAAGCATCCTCGTTGTTTACTATTTCCATCAGTGAAGCGCGCAGCTGAATATGTTCCTCAATCTCGTGTGTGACCGGACAGGTTTTCCTCGATCTCAGAGTCTTCATTTCAATCTCCATCTCTGACGTTTCCTTCTGGTTTAGCTTCATGTCTGTTTTGTCCTGTACGTTTCATCGACTGTTCCACAAAGCTGTGCGTTGTATTCTGTTCCAATGTTCATCTGACTTCTGATCTTTGCATTATCCCATGGTTTTTTTTTGCGACATCTCATCGCACTAGGTATTTTATTCACTCGTGCTATTTACCCTATCCAGCAGTCTTTCCGTCACAATGTTGCTGTGCGTCCAACTTTTTTGTCGCATCGTCCTGCAAACAACCTTTCAGTTGCATCTTGTATCATCATACTTTTTTAGATATCGTACACCCAATCATCACACATTGACCATTCTTATTTTCTCACTTGCCCTTCCCTGTCTCACTTGTTTCTCATTGCTTTCACGCGGCGCATCATGAGTTTGGCATCTATCATGTGGCTCTGTTTTCAGTGATATAGCAGCATTTGCACTAGGGGGAGGGGGGCAGGTTGCTTACTATCAATGCTGATCGCTATTGAAAGAGATGCAGACGAATTCGCTCGTCTCTGGGCTGAGGTGTGCAAGATTTATTTTCAGTCGAACTGACACGTGATATTTGTACTGTTTTTTCGTCCAAGCTGTTTTTTCGTTTGGTTACGACGTGCTTGCAGTTCACAAGTTATTTCATCACCCATCCTCAGTTGGTTTTTAAAGCAACGTAGGTTTGTTTCCTCGTATTGTAACCGATACGTCATTTTATGTCACTTTTTAGTACCAGAGCTGATTTGGCAATTCGGAAACTTTCGTTTGAACTCTGACTTTAGAAAAACGGAGTGATTCTGTAACTTAGAGACACAATTGCGAAAATTATTGTCTTCAGCTGGTTTCCAGCTAACGATGCTCAAACGCGGTAAGCGGTCTACCAGCTAAGCCACGAAGCTACACTGTCAAATGCACGTGACTACGCAGACGTGCAATAGCAAACTCTCTTGTCTTCATATAGGGTCTCTGATCATAAAATAAGGCGTGAGTCAGAGTCCTGATCCACTTGATTATTGTCAGTTTAGCCGAATTACGATTGATCTCAACAATTCGAAACTTCTAGTTTGAATCTTACAGTTATAGTTATTCTCTTGAAGACTTCAGTGTATTACATATTCCTCTGTTTTACCTCTGATGAGTTGCTTCGACTCGACTTCTCGTGACGAACTTTGTGATTTCATTATTAACCCGATTGGCTCCGCGTTTGTAAGCACGTGTTATACTTATGATTTTGGTGCGTTCTATCCGTTTCATACTGAGACTTGGTCGGTTTGATACCGTAATGCATAAAACTTGTTCGCGCTCGAACGAATGCGAATATCGACAGAATAAGCGTGTTTCTCAGTTTCTGAACGTTGAACGGTTTCCACTGCATGCATGTAATATTGCCGTGCAGGCAGTAGCGTCAAGTATGTGAAAGCTTTCATAATCAAACTCAGGTTTTTCTGATATCCTTATTTGGGTTTCGTAATCGGTTGGTTATTTGCCGGAATCTTTCGTCCATACCAAGGAATGTTTGACTGTCCTGCCATCGCTAGTATAATGTGGTTATTGGGAGGGCCGCCGGACGCATCGTCTGATAAAATGGAAGCGAAATACCGAGTTGGATACACGACCACTAGTATTTCAGAATCCCTGGTTGCTTAAGGATGTAATAAAGATATTCCTGTTTGACGAGCTCAGATTTGAATTTGGAGGTAGCGAGAACAATGTAAGCATTGCTGTTTGCCAGGAAGTTTGTTCATCCTTGATGCAGCCTGTTTTCACTTGAAGGTTGCAAGCGAAAATTTGCGTTTGTATGTGTTCACTGTTTGTGTGCTTTGTGCCTGTTTGCAACCAAGGACGTGATCAATATATCGGCCCCACGTGAATAATGTATAAGCTAGTATGAGATGCGGTGGTTCATATTAACATGCACTATTTGACCCGGTAAGGGACAATAATATGTGAAATTTTATCGAGAAGAAAAACACTGTTTAGGTCGTTATTTTTAAAAAATCAATAAGACAGACAAGCCTGGTGCGGGTGAACTTATGATCACTGGTAAGAAGACAACATAGCAATGGTGCTATTGAATCATAATGTTCATACACCGATTGGTGGCGTACACAACGATTTTTGCATATCTGAAGCAAATGGCTAAATGCATAATTAGTGGATATGTGCAGCTCCGATTCATTGCATCATTAAGTGACAACCGAATTCCTCTGGTTTGCATGTCAGTCTAGTGAACATTGCAGGGCAGTCGCAATAGAGGGACATTTAATGGCTCCAAAGTTTACAATCCACCCGTGGGATCTTTAGTTCCCTATCCCTAGCTATGTCAGCGTTCAGTCCTGTACGCAAATTTAAGCCGTCGACTACAGACTGTTGATTGCGGAGGCCTCAGCCTGAGAGACGGATGCAAAATAGTCTAATAAATCAACCATCAGAACACAGTAAAATAATACAAATGATATCGGTCGGTGGGATTGTCTTAAACGTTTAATCAGGTTAGCATAGTCGACTTATCACCTGAGCACAAAAGCAGTTCAGTCCACTCAAGAGCAGACTGTTTGGTCGCGGTCACTCCGCGATGTGCCTCCTTTACCTCTTCTGGTACCATTTTCTGGTGGTTAGGCTTGTATGCTGTGCTGACTAGGACTTCGGAACAACCAGGTTTGATTATGCCGGGTAAGCCAAAGGTCAGTGGTCAAATGAAAGGCAGCTGCGATCGTAGGGTTGTATGTCACACTACTGACTGAATGGGAGAGCTAAATTATTGAGGCCTAATGCTATAGGTACACGACAAAAACATTTTTGCAGTTGCTGTACTACTGTCCTCTGAATGAAGAAAGAGAGAGGTAAACAATATATCCTCAAACGATAAGCACTCGGTCGATCACCGATTGACCGTGACCACCGGCGTGTTGTTCTTAACGGTCAGAAAACTCAAGATTATCCTCAGAAGCTTGTAACTTTGAACACATCTATTGCGCACAGCGTTAATCAGAAACAGATATCACAGCCCTAACCAGTACCCTCCTGGGTTGGGTCCTCCTTCACTGCCAAGTGATTCGGGTATCCAAAAAACCCCATATTGTTGTCCTGCACGCAGGGTTTTTAACTAATAAGCTCCATGTTGGGTCTCTCAAGCCACCTCAGGCTATGTCCGCACGGTGTTTGGTCGATGTAAAACTGGATGCCCCGAACATTTCACTGATTGTGATAGAACTGTGCCTCTGCAACGTAAATGTTGCAGCTTTAAGTGAGGCAATACTTGCAGACCAAGGTAAGCTCCGAGACACAGGCGTTGATCAAAACTTCTATTGATTCGATTGCCCTGTAGAAATTGTCAAGGGGCACATTCTCCGTTCTGTAATCTCTAGCCGTGTTACTTCTGTGATGACAAGCGAATTGCATGGCATCAACACTTAGTTCGTGTTAATGCTACTAAGTCTCGATCGAGCCTTAGTGTTTTTGCTTTAATTACTTGCCAAATCGGTGATGTAAAGGACCAGTTCCATGATCAGTTCTACTCACATCTCACTCGACACCGGCGAATCGTCAATTGATTCTTCCGGTAGAGTTCAATACACGGGCTTGTTGTGACTCAGCAGCCTGGTCGGAAGTCTTTGCACCTCGCGGTTTTGGAGCAGTCACTGGGACCGCTGACCGTCCGCTTCATATATGTTCTCCTCAGGAGTTCACTATCGTAAACATCTGAGAACAGCTGCGAAGGATATTGAAACCTAGACTTACTCACGAAGAAGTCATCAACATCTGCTTGGTTATGTGATCGTGCGACAGCTCAACATTTGTGAAGAACTTATCACTCGACTGCACCGTGGAACACAAACTTGTCGCGATCAAGATTTCTGTTCAGTTTGCGAGTCCGTTTGTTGTAGAACAGCCACACAGCGACGAAAGCTGGATGTTAAACAATTGGAGAGTTTAAAGACGAAGATGGACTTTCAACTTGCAGTTATTATTCATCTCATAGACAAACAGTATCCACTATCCCTGACGGTATATGACAGCATCTCAAGGAGCAGATATAAAAAGTAACCATCGAGATCATTGGTATTCAGCACCAAAGTTTCCCGGACTGGTTTAACGACAATGATGTAGTCCTCCTATGCTAAGTGCGAGAGAAGAGTAGACTACACACTGTTCTGCACAACTAACACAAACCATGAGGACAAACAGCAATACTCCAAAGCGCTCACCTTCAACTTGACGAACGACTTCACGGAGAGGGAGTGACCAGCGATCGTGCGGCTTCTTGAAAGATCACGGCTGCAATGAAGTTTTCTTGCTTATCTGTTCTGTACGCATGATTCTGTGTACGTCCGCTATAGAAGACCTGGTATGAATTCAGTGCCGCTTTCTTCAGCCGTGCAACTAATTGCAGGCAGCGAATGCTTGCCCTTTTCCTAACGACTCTTCTATTATTCCATTCTTTATCATCATCATCATAGCAGCCATGAGCCTGACCAAAAGGTATTGTGGATCGGACCGCCGCTCACCTCAACAGTGACGTCGAATATCCTAGAAGAAAAACTTACTAAGAAGGTTGAAAATTAATGTAAAAAAAGACTAAGCGGAAGAACTAGAAATGGTATAAATACAGGTACGTCATTGACTGCGACACATCGCCATCTCAGATAACGTCTCTAACCAGTGGTTGGAGTGATCACAAGGATCCCATCCAGGCAGGCGACACCTACCCATTTTGCTCAATGGAACAGTCAAGATCTTGATATTTCGTGGCCACGTTGTTGGTTGACCACAACACGGTCTCAGTATCCAATGTCCGGTACGGCAAACGATCAGGTGACATACGGAGTACGTGACCCAACCATCGCAATCTATGTAACGTGAGTAGTTGACCAATTGATCGCGCATCCCAAACGTTCCGGAATACGCGGCGGCGAACTGCCACATTGCTCACGCGATCAGTCCACTTAATATGGGCCAATTGGCGGAGCCAACGATGGTCAAACACAGCAAGTCGGCTGATATCTTCATTGCAAAAAATGCCAAATTTCCGAACCATAGAACAAAACGGAACATATACAAACATTATATACGGTACACATTAGCGACAACCAAACGTCTTTTCGACTCCATAAACGACGCAGTTTGGCAAAGGCAACTCGTGCCTTCGCTATCCCCGCTGACATCTCATCAGTAATATTACAGCCTCACGAGATAGTGTTACCCAAATATGTGAAACTGTCTACAGTCTCATGCGGATTACCTGCAATGAGGAAAGTAGGAGTGGAAGTGCTCCAGTCTTGAAGCAACGCTTTGCACTTCGGAGGTGCAAAGTACGTTCCCTACAAAGATAAGGAGTAAGTGACCCAACCATCACATGCTGTGCAACGTGAGTAGTTGACCAATTGTTCGCGCATCCCGAGCGTTCCGGAATACGCACCAGTGAACGACCACATTCTTCAGGGTTGTTTAACCCGTACCTTTTCGGACGTTGTATAACGCACTCGAATGTTTCACGCGCTTTTCTACCGGTGAGCTTTTGGGTGCCGCCGAAGGGGCCGTAGCCCAACTCGCGCTTCTTTTCTTTCTACTCTTGTTTGATGTTGTTGGTCCCAAACTGGGCTGGAACTAACTGCTTATCGTATTTCCAAACATTGCTGGAAATATATGGTTTGTTTCCAAACCCTACTGCTTTCTTTAGTTAGATGTCTGTTGGGACTACGTTTCGATTGCACTTCAGAAAAGGCGTTCTAACTTGTTAGTGAACAACGGTCTAGTGCATACCCACTCGTCCACTACAGAGGCAATGAAGACTGGTGGACAAAATAAGGTAAGTTAATGCAGAGTCAACAACACAAAGAATTCTATGATTCGTTTAAGGAGGCTTTTTTCAATCAATTCAATGTACGGAAGCGCCGACTGACGGGGACGCTGTCGCTTCCTGAACACAACTGGAGAATAGCATGAGAGCCCGGTGGAAGTACTTTGGTAGTTCATTAGACTGGCCGGCACCATTGATTTAGTGACCGTGATTAGTCTGCCACAACATGATATCAGAGAGTCACATACTCCCACTCTGGATCTGGAAGAGGTGTAGAGGGTTTTTTGGCAACCGCGAGAAGGAAATGCTGCGGGTGAAGATGAGTCATTTGTGGAACTTTCGAAGTATGACTTAGTTTTCAAACGTACTTTGTTCCGGTTGGTTCACTTTATCTAGCAAGAGGAAACTGTCCCTCATGAATTCAAGGATGCCTTAATCGTGCCTTTTTATTTAAAGATATTGGGAACAAACGAGAGTTCTACCTCAATGACTTAATACCGAGGTTTTGGAAACTAAGGTTCCCGAAAAGCATTATGGATCCGGACGAGCAGCGTTAAGACTGACAAGATGTTCCTCACGACTAGTTGCAGGACATACTGTGAAAATTTCGCCAGAGTAATGTTTCCGTCAGCTATGGGACGCTATGGGCAGTTTCTGGTAAGTTTGGATTTAAATAAAATGTTGCATGGGTGTGTGCAAGCAATTGTGTAATGGCACGAAGTGATCTCTGATTATTTTGTTGTTTTCACAGGTGTAAAACATCGATCGGTGTAGTTACGATCCAGTTTAGTGAATATTTCACAGCAATACTTAAGGTTATTCTTTATAAGCCAGAAGACGTTGTCCAAGTTAAATACCGTACGGATAGTGAAATTACAACATTTAGGCGCCCCCAGACATACAAATCGGTCATTCACATACTATTGTAGACAAATGATAGTGCGTGAAAAATAAATACAGTGACTGACCACAGCTTTTGCGATCGTCACATCCAAATTTGGGCTGGATATCAACACTAGTAAAGCAGTTTCATCTTCACAGTTTTTCCAGACTAATGTAGGATGCCCACGATTCAAATCCGTATAAATGGGGTCATTATGGATGATAGCTCAAATTCCTACTACTCTGATAGCAATCTGTTGATGGATCTCTCGATGGACGGCAGATTAGGAGGTCACGTATACAGTGAATGGATTACTTTCGGATGTTCTAAAAGACGTCCGAAAGAACTGTAACCTGAAGATGAAAATGAAGCTGCCTACCTACTGCTCGATTGTGCTATCCGCGCTGCTGTGTGGCGGTGAAATGTGGGCATTGTCATCGAAACCCGGAGTATCTGAGTCGTCTCCATCTACAATGTCTAGTGATATCTTCGATATTCGGTGGTCGGGCGTGTTTTCGAACACAGAGGTGTTTCATGAAACATATTAGTGCATGGATTGATCGACTGATTTATGGGTTTAATTCGCCTACTTATTTTTGACATTCAACTGTTAGGAGGCAAATTCACCAAAACAATCTAGTCAGGACATTGGTGACGTCTGATGAAATCAGTTATCGTTGCAAACCAGTCGGGCCTTCGGTGACAGCTGACGAAATCAGACATCAACAAAGCACTGGTAGTCGGCAAAACGGCGTTTTTTTTCGCACTCGTGTTCTTGTCTCCGCGCAAGTAGACTGGGTGAAGCCGCATAGCAGGGACCCAAGTCTAGCAGTCAAGCTGTATTAGAACGTTTGGCAAAGGAAAGGCGCGTTATATCACACCGTTGTTATATATAACTGAAGAGAACACACGATATGGTATTACCGTCTTACAAAATCGGTCTTCACACTTTGTTATTCAAATTCGTATTCAGGAAAGTATGTCTTATAGAGATTGGAGAGTCTGAACCGATGCCGGCGCTCACCTAACTTCGTTGGCTAAAACTCTTACTTCGGATAACTGTCGAATGTATCCAGAAGTGGCTGCCGTACAAGAAGTTAACAAAAGTCAGCGAAGTCCTGGTTGACAGAAGCCGCGATACAACGACGTCATTCAAGTGTCTTTCGCAGTTCGATGTAGATTTCAAATCACGGAAGGACATTTCTTTGAACCGAATCGTCTGAATGAGTGTATTTCGGACGGCCGTCCAAAAACCCACTCAGAAACAGCTGTGCGTCCATAAGTTCAAGCTCACGGTACATTAAGGAACTATGAATGTCAAGTCGTAGTGACGTGACCATTTAGTGTTATGTCGAATGCGCTGGCCGGCTTGAATTAATAGGCCATCAGCGTAATCGCAGTATCACGAACAAGGAGAGGAAGGGTACTCTAGGCATAGTTAAGTTAAGTCGCTTATTCGCTTTTCACTCGTAGCAACCAGTGGTCATAATCCTGAGGTAAGCTTGCTTTCCTTTTCAGAAACTTGGGTCATGATGATCCGCCAACCTTTCTTTTCTCCAGCTTTGTCGGTGCATTACGTGCTGAGAGTTTCGCCTTGTTTCTTACGCAAAACTTAATTTTGTTTCTGTTTATCATCCCATATAAAACGCAGATATTTATATAGAAACACTCCTTTCCTCAGAGTCGGAATACTCATCCGTCTCCCCAGCTTAGCTGTCATCATTAAAAGGTCACCAAACTGTCTTTGAGAGATCAGCGTTCCACTTTCACATCAGCCTGCCATCTGACTAACCGACGGTAGCCGACTGAACTACCAGAGTATCCGCTCACACGCCTCTTATTTCTATTTCTCAGAGTTTAAAGTGAATACTGGGTGTATAAGTGAAACCGCAGGTGGTGCATCGCGGACCATTTGTGGCGGCATATTTGCACAGGTGTCCTTTGGCTTCGGTTACCGTGATACGGGAAGAAATGCCGTCAACCTTGTGTGTGTACTAACAGCATCGCAAATACCAACACTCATATAGCAGACTTGCTGACATCCAGCTGTCAAGAGGGAAAGGCGAACGCGTTGGTACGACAATCAAGCGCCCCGATCAGCTCGACAGGAATCGGTAACTAATTCTCACCTGCTTGTGCGTGGTACATGCACGCGAACCACAATGTTGCACATCAGTGTATTACTGCATCGACAATTCCATACACAGGCTAACTAAAACAGTTAGAAATTCAATGTATCCTCCATCGTTATCAGTTGTGCTGTCTCTTGGGGTCCAAACCAACGGATAGTGAGGTACATTTTCACTGCTACTTCAATCTACCAACAAGACATTGTTGTTATTTATCTCAACCTTTGTCAACTGAACGGATATCACGGAATCAATTCCACTGGTTATGGTAGACTCTAAATATAAGTACTGGTCTACTGTTCTGTGAGTTACTACATTCCCGTTTTGTTTATTACCGTAGTTTCTTATTTGGATATTTCGTTCAACGCATCATGTTTGGAAACCATTACAGCACTGCTGTAATCGACAATAAGCACCGTGCATAGTACTATTATAAATGCAGTATGAAGTAAGCATACGTCACTTTTGATACTAAGGCTGGTCATACCGAAATTTTACTGAATTGGGCATCTTCATCGTAGGCTGGTTTGGCCGTATTGCTCAGCATTCGGGAACCTCATCAGATTTGCCAAGTTGTTAGTCACCCTAAAGATACCGGAATGGGTAGATGTGGTTGTTTCGGCTATTTGTTATATAAACCGAGCGTGATGATCCTCGCGGCCGAAAGCCTTTACACTGGTAACAGTTCTTCTTCTGCTCTATTCTTTTACCCATCCTGAGAATTATTTGACCCTGATCATCAGTTATAATTATTTTTCTCGCACTTGACAGTGCATTTATCCAGGTGCTGCATATTTCTTTGATAGAGTCTGCTCAGGTGTTGGTATGTTCGCCGAGTTGGCATTTAGGTTTGCAAACGTTTCACCACCGGACGAGATGACATCATCCGTGTTTCAGCGTATAGTTTTTGAGCTTGGTGCGATACCCCTACGTAACAGATCGATCCGGGCTGTCGGTGCATGGCCATGGTACGTTCAATGTTTTGACCAGATGGCTAATAAACAGTCCTTGACCCACATCGATTGCGCCCCACAGACTCGATGGATCGGCTTGAACGAATCGGCCAAGTAGATTGGATGATTTGATTCGACTAAGTGCGTAGCGGCCGCCGACAAGCAAGTCTTTATCGATCCTTGAGCTAGCTAGGCCGGATGATGTTCCCGAATGCGTTCAGATAATCGCCTTGTTGTGCGGCCTATGTAACTTGTTCCATAGGAACAAACGAAACGCTAAACACAAAATAGGCAGCATGTGCAGGTAATATATCTTCCAGCTGAAGATACAAAACTGGTATGGAGATCAATCGAACACGTAATTTATTCGCCAAATAGGTTTGTTAGGCGATACGTTGAGTTTCCTGGTTATATTTTCAGCATTGCCTTTGAATAATGATGAAATGTAGACAAGTTTTTTATCTACGATTCGAAGTATATCTACCTTTGTGCTAACTGTCCTGTACTTACCGACAAACTGTTCTGGAGAGCCATTTCCAAAGAGTGTGTTAAATACAAACTGTTTTTCTTCTTTTATGACGTAATTTGGGCATGTTTTCACGACTCTATCCGGTGAAAACTGGACTAAGTTCTTCTCAAAGGTACAAAGCTGTTAAAATTGGCATACTGTCCTGACCAAGTTGCTTGACGATATACTTTACGGTGCATTGTGCTATCCTCACGGCGCGACATGAACACGTCTAAAAACGCTATATCTACCGACGATTCGGGTTTCAAAATGAACCGAATATTTTTGTGGGCACATTTAAAGTGTATCAGTGGCTCACTGAAGTATTTAGATTAATCTTTCGTGCAGATAGTATCGTCGACATAGTTTTTATAAACAGCCAATGATTTTATATGGTCTGTTAATGAACTACTTCTAAGTTTTGCCATAAAAAATATCGACTAATGAAGGGCCTAACAGTGACCTCATTTCTACTCCGTCCTTTTGGCGATATAACTTACCGAAAAACCTAGTACAGCGATACAAAAGCTGTTTACCTCATCTATTGATATCAACCTCACTCGAGAACTTAGCCAATAGGAACAGGCTTTGTGGCGCTTCACCGGTCTGTGCAAGTGCGATGATTAGCGATGGTTTGCTCACTGCACTTACCCAGGTTCACATAACTTGGGAGACATTCCAAAAAGATTTGGGCACCTGCGACCACGGACCAAATGCCTTGGAATAACAGGGTTGCTGTCAGTTAACCTATTGCAATCTACCATCGCGTTTTGGCGGCCACTGAACCGATCGTAATCAGATTGCGCAACCTCGACCTATACTCCCACAACAGACTTATTCATTCTTTGAAACTTTCGCTATCAAAGATCAATCGTAACCACTACATTAATATAAGCACTTGATCCTGACTGTGTGACGTAGTATTCAGTCGACATTCTGTTCGATTCCAACCGATCATGTTCGTTTTCCATGTCACAAAGTAATGACCATCTCACGAGTTCTGTCGTCACTCTCATTGAATGTCTTGATAAGACTTGTGTGACCGTATTGGTTTAAGAAAGTATGTTCTTCAATTCTTAATGACCATCATCTCCGACAAAAGGTAAACGCTAAAGGATAATGTAGTCTCGGTCAAACAGTTCATGTACTGACGGTAAGTATACCGCATCTCGCATTGCTGACGACTGAAAACAAACTCGCGATGGTCAGACAAGAATGTAGTCACGGGCTATGAGAGAGTTAAACTCCCTACTGGGCAACGTTAGGATGTGCACCTCTAAATTGTGAAGTATGCCGCCATCGCTGGAGTGAAAGCGATCACATTTAGTGGCGAGCCTACAGTCATCAGATAGCCGACTCTTTTTCAATTAATTTCATTACTTTTTTCTCTGCGCTATTGTGAGGATTAAGAGCGGCCCAAATCATAACGCATATAAGCAAGGTTTAAGAATGGAATTGTACGTACGTCTGTTATGAATATTCGCTTTTTGGCTCATAAATCACCGACGTAATCAGTGTGAGTCTTCCCCGAAAGCTTGATGCTAACTGTAAAGGGTTTGGATTGGACAAACGCATCGATACAAAGTCAATCAGGGATTCGCGGAAGATTACGGCCAATCGGTGTCGACAAGGCGAGCAGACGGGTATGTCAGCGTGGGAACCAATCAGGACAGCACGCTGCTCCAGCATTGGATTTTGTTATAACGATCGTCGGGTTAAAACAAGTTGTTTAAGTGCGTCACTTGTTAAAACAAACGAGCTACTAGCGAGGTGGGGCCGACCAATGGGAAAGCTAAAGTGACTGCACCAATTGTATTTCTTCATTTTACTGATACGTCTTGTCTATAAAATAACCAATAGAAACTCAATAAATCGGGATTTGCTTTGTGCCACGAAGACTAGTTTTTGCTTTCGTTCCGGGAGGCCGCGATTTTCAACAGTAACGATCTCATATCTAATGGTGCTTAGTAGTCCCATCTTTAATGCAGCTTACTGCACTAACGCTTTGCTGTATATTGTCAAAAGGCTCCAAGTGGTGGTTTTGTTTCATCCGTTAGCTTTTTTTTCAACAGCGTCAGTCTCATATTCTTCAATACCCATAACTATATGGTCCTAAGTATCATTCAGTTAATTCGACCCCAAAAATATTTTATGGGACGGAGATCAGGGGACTGGGTAGACTGAAATAGGCAATCAATATTTTGAAACAACACGAACGCCCAACAAGGTTGACGAAGTTGACCAGAATCTTGTCTCAAACAGTCCTGGCCGAATAATTTTGCCAGATATTATAGTTGATTTACTTTCTTGCGACTCACACCAAATTGATGTGATCGTTAAAATTCAACTCATTTCCTAAAGTTGCCCAGATAGTAGTCCACATGTGAATGTGAATGTGAATGTTTGAACAATTATGGTAGCCCTGACTCGTCCATTCGACAATCTCCACAATTATATTTTCTTGTCTATTTCCCGAGGTAAAATCATGGCTCTCTTCTTTTCCTTTTAGATTTCCGTCGACTACTAAATCTACTGGTCAACACATCGAGATTACCGAAACTATGTTGAGTCGGAGATGCTAATGAAGACCATGCGCGAGGTTGACTGAGAAGTATTGGCAGGATGATTAGTCTTCATTCATCAAAGATTATGAAATTGAAACCAACCTCAACGAAATGGTTTTCCATTCTTTATGGTTAAGTGACAGTATCATAAACCTTAGCGGGGTCAGTGGACTTCATGTACACTACCGATCCTCGTGGGCTCAGCATTATAAATGACGAACTACTGATTGTCGTAACCGGTTAATAAAACTTGGCCCATCACATCTAAAAGTCATAGTTCACTATGTTCGTTGAGGGCTTAAGTGAGTGGGTTTTTAATTCGACTGGTTACTTCCATCTTAAAGCCGACAAGTTTGCGCGTCGGTATGTAGTTGGTGATGTAACTTTTCATTCTCCGTTGACAGATACTTCGCTTTAGCTTTTCATAAGTTCTGTAGCAACTAATGTGAATTATCTGATAACATCTCGTCAGAAATGTTCCTCTAATCGTTCCGAGGAGTACCGATAATTTTGTTTCTTACACGCAGCTCCAGCATTCAGTTATCAATACTGCACCATTACGAGTCTGACGGACGTGCTTTGACTTTTGGATGTACCCGGTCTGAGCACAACTATGGGGAGATGTTGATGAGAAGTAGGATGAGTATTTTTATATTTGACACCTGTTTTCCTTTGTAATTGGGTACGTTTTACTATTAGTTTTGCCTCCAAGTCGAACACTGTAGAGGAAACTTCGTGCTACTTCTGAGTGGTTAAAGATTGTTGAATCGTCAACGTACTAAAAACAGCAAAAACCGTTAGTCTGGGATTATGACAGTCGAACTGGAACACACTCGCTTGACAAGCGTCTGATTAGGGATCCAGTACATATTACTTAATTATGATAAAAATTTAGGTGGAAATGTCCACTTTCTGTACTCTTTACAGCATTGCTGTTTGTTAATAAGAGCTGGATTTAATACTCAAAATACACAGCATAATACAAAGCTACTTTCACGCAGTTTCTATTGTTTGCTTCTAATTGTTCGCTTATTGTAACCGAAAATGGTGTGCACTGTGACAGTCACTTTGCAGAAGATATTTGCCTTGTCTCTACTCACTTTCTAACCAGCATGTTTCGATTTCAGATGCTTCAGAGTCAAAACTGAAAGGTTATCACCTCACCGGTAACCACCGACGAATTTTCAATAGTCTTGAGGTGTTCATCAACTCACCGTAGAAGTGGTCTCCCTGAACAACAGTTCTAATGTTTGAATAAAGTGGTAGTTACGTACCATTGAAATAGGACTCTTACCAAAGGGAACTTTAGAAATGCGCAGCTGGTTCTTTGCAAACGTGCTCTCTATTGAATATTTCTCCCCTAACGTTACATATCGGTCAGGGAGTGGTGGGAGTCTTTCGAATACATCAGCCACATCTAAAACACATCTACTTAGAGGTGTATTTAGTTCAGTTTGTTCTCAATTTCTACCCCGGAATTGTATTGCAGATTATATGTTATTGAATGCAGATGATATCCACAAGTGAACCAAGTTGCCCGATTTCATGATTATACCGAGTCACTATGTAGTAATGTTTCACACGTGGTCAACTAAGCATGATCGTAGAAATTTACACGCGTCAGCTAGTTCACGTGAAAATCAAATAGAATTTGAAGCGTGATTACATCATCGAAAACGAGTGACTTGACCATGAGGAAATCAGGGAATGCTTTGGCTAATCAAGGTCTATACAACACTTACTTGCTTATCAAAACGCAGCCTGATGGAAATTGTCAGATTTTAATTGTATATTAAACAGCCTGCGAGGTTTAGTTCTACGGTCGTTTACAGACTGTAACCATTAACGAATGCAGTTTGTGTTATTCATGACAAACAATCTAAATGAATGCTCACCTGTCTGATCCGAAATTCACTCACGTTTATTTCGATTACTGACGTGATTACATGTTTTGTGTTTGGCAAAGTCTACCTAAAAATTAATTCTTCAAGACTGACTTCCACCCAATGTGGATGATCACGATCAGAGTCTAATCGGAAGTTTAGTTCAGTTTGGAAATTGTAGCTAAGCTGAGGGTGGTTTCTGAGAGAGATATTCCCATGCATTGCTAATGACCGGTTGATTTTTTCTAACCTATGGTATCTCATGTGCTGGTGTGACATTCGTTTACCGCTAAAGGACAGGGTGAATAATGCGACTGCGTGCGTTATACTGCCCTATGGTTGATAAATTTGGCCTCCACATGTCAACGATATTTGTGTACTACACGGCATGAACAATCACTCTGTGCGAAGTGTCGCCAACAATGGTGACCTTTGGTGACATGAATTCGGAAACAGGTATCCTCGTTCTACACGAAGTAGTTCCATTTCGTCGGTTAAGGTGGCTCGGACATGTCTCAGACACGTTGGTTCCATATCTATCACTTGGCACCTTGTTCTGGATGTAGCTGGGCAACGCAGTTATGTATCAGATTTGACTTCCATTAACTAGCGATCTACTTTTTTGAACGAACATACTAAGGAGTCCATCTGAATGGAAAGCTGTAATCGACTTTAAATGGTATTCAGTTCGTATTCAAAAAAATTCCCTACTACTTATCAGTGACTTAAAGAAACCCAACAGTAACATGGAACTGGTTAGTTTTCTTTGCTCTTTCCATCAACGTGCTGTTTGCCGCATTTTTACCACCTTTTTAAATGTGTTCATCCCACAGTTTTGAATTAACACTGAAACTGTCCCTAATGTACCTGTTCATCAAAAAACTTGCAACGATAACCTGTTACATAACTCTAACCCAGGATTCTTACGGTTTGATGAAGCAGTCGCAACCAATCGACTCAAGCCAGCTCTTGGTGTTCAGAAACAACTGTTCGTGAACTTGACCTTTCACTGGCCTTAATGACATCTTAACCAGAGAAGTGGTTGTTCACCCCGCTATTCGTTTGCTGTAAAAAAAGATCCACCCATGTTATTGCAAACTTGGTACCGACGAATCAATATAAAATGCTTGCATCTGTCACTTATTGTTTTATAACTGCTTTGTTCAAACTGTTCAGGGAAACCAGCTGTTTCAGACAACCCCTTCGATAGCTTGTACATGATCGGGGAATTGGATTCTATGTAGCCGAATGACATTAATTTTCGACCCTAACCCGAGTCGACAGTGGTAAACAAAGCTATATTTTCGTCTGCGAATTCAGCAAGATCAGTTTCCTCAATCTGGTGAGTTGATCCGACCCACAAATTCAGGGACCGCTGTTAATTGAGACTAACAGACAATCTAAACCCGACTAGCGTACGACTGTGAGAGAAGATTCACAGTTAATAAGTCAATCGCGTCTGACCTGAGATAATCGAACAAGCAAAGAGGTCAGAGTTCGATCCACTTCCAGAAACTAACAAGCAATTCTAATAAGTCTAGTAAAAACTAAGCAAATAGTGAATGAAGGTTTCCCACATTTTAACAAGTTGGTGGCTCACATATTTTACAAGTGAATAGGCAAGCAAACATGTAAGTGTAAGACCCCTAGATTTTGCCAACACATTTGTCATCCGCATACGTTGAGAGCTCAGTTCGAGTAAGTCCACGGGGAAACGCAATTACATTAATGGAATTACGGCAAAAGAATAACATTCAGAAACGACACTACACGATGCAAAATTAGCATCTAATCAAATACCGTTTTCCCTACCACTGTGACTCAAGGATGCTCTTATTATAAAATATATTCTGTTTGAAGGTGAGCGCGTGGGCCGTCAAAGTGTGACTGATGCAAACAACTATTCGAATATAATGTCCCACAAAGAAGGTACTATTGCCGACTTAAGTCCGACATGAGGGCACAAGAATCAATAATTAGCAAATGAATACAGGGCGACGGAAAACGCCCTACAATTCTGAAGAAGTTCATCTAAACTTTTCTGTAAATAATAATCAGTCTGATGTTACTAAAGCAATGTGACAGTACCGTACTTGACCATCGCATTCATGTGGTTCCATGCCAGATTACATTAAATAACCTGTTCTGTTACCCTCGTTCTAACTTTAGCGTTTATTCGATGTATATTTAGACCACAAGATAGGAAGTGTTCAACTATCAATCAGGCTCGCTGATACAATGAACCACCCCTGGTGCTGTGCGTAATTCCTGTAATGATTTTCTATTGAACCACGCTCTCCATCCAGACAGTGAGTTTTATTCGTAGCCAGTAACACTGTGATAATACTCATTGTGGTTATATCTACCGTGTTAGTTAGTTCACTGTTTACCAAATAAAGCCAGGCCCCGAGCTTGCATGTGCCACTACTTCATGCAACTCAGTTTCGTCCAATCCTGAGGTCGATCTAAGTCCATTCCAAAGTATAGTGTATACACCCGACCCATACTGCTACCTTGACGAGGTGGTCGGGCTTGTGTACTGTTTT
>LUCH01002244.1:0-16628 GCA_013368495.1 Paragonimus heterotremus | reverse complement strand
ACGGTCAACCGTTGGGCGATCGGAGTGCTCTTTGTTTGAGGGTACCTTTTCTAAACCCCATTCTTCCTTATACGGAAGACAGCAGTGCCGCAACCATAAAAATAGTTCTGCTGTATGCCCGTAGGATCGTGCCTCACTACCAAAGCACTCCTATGCGGTCAGTAGTACAACATACAATTCTATGAGTGTAACTGCTTTTCGTCTGACTGCTCCCCTTTGGCCTGTCTGACAAGGTTGCACCTGGAAGGACCGGAGTCCTAGTCAGCATAGCCCGCCAGGATCAAAACAGTACACAAGCCCTACCACCTCGTCAAGGTAGCAGTATAGGTCAGGGGTTAGCCATACTAATGATAAACATGGTGGGTTCGTCTGAAGCTCGATTAACTGAAGACCGAAATTTATTCACCAGAATTCACCAAGGTGCATGATGCTGAGATGCAAGCTTACCTACTTAAACGTGCGGAGTTTCTCAGTCAAGAACCGTATATTTTTTGTTACATTCATGTCGGTTAGCTAGTCCCGGCAAGCCGTAACGATGAGATTTTTCTGACAGTACACAACGCTGAACACTGAAAATCGTCCTGCCGACAATTTTGTCCAGGGATGAGTATAGACAGGAATCTAAGATAATTCCAGGCACATACTTTGCAAATTTGTCAACAACGAGAGGAAAGTTGTTACAACCATAGATGTGAGTAGGTGTTAATCTTGTTCTTATTTTCAGAAAAAGGCACACTCACTCTTTCTTGTACATTCCAAACAATCTTTTCCGCCTCACAGACCTTATGTTGATCTCCTAGTGAATGAGAGTTCCGGTTTCTGGCATCAGGTCCAGAAGTACTATTAAGGCCAGATTAAGTGATTTCAAGTAGCTTACGTAATAACGATGTCAACAACGGACTCTAGACTTATCAGCAAGCAACTCGAATATCAAGTTCGTTGCAGGCAGAGCAATAAAGCGCTTCGTTTTGTCAATAGATAGCGGACTAATTAGGGAAAGCATTCCGGTACCCATCATTAACGGTGTATATTAACCTGATCGCACAATATCAGTCTTTGGATAATTGTTGTGACACCGTAAGAAGTTGTCGATAATTCTTTTCGTACGAAATTGATGCTTTTTCGTTATTGGTTCGTATGATGTATCTCATAGGTCACGGTGAATATCTTCAGATGGATATTACAATGTCTCAAAATGTGTTCGTATAGTAAAATAATGATGTAGTCCTTACCGTCTACCTATTCGTAAGCCGTAAAACCTATACCCCTGTTAGGATTCTGACATTTCTTAAAGTTCACCTGCAAACGATGTACTGCGCATTGATACAAGTTTGCATTCTGAGTAAAACCAGGTTGTGTTGCAGTCTCAAGACAGCTCCGTTACAAGCTGAGAGGCTCGTATCCAAAACTGCACCAATTGTATAAGCCTTGCTTATAACGGGTTGATTAGCACAGTAAAAATCATGTCACTGCAACCAGTGAATGCGAACAAGAAACAGACTGACTTTGATATGCCGTTAATAGATACTATTTACGGTTATGAGGACGTGATTTATGTAACCATCAAGTTTACACAATATAAGTCGGTGGCGAATGGAACTGAAAGTTTAAACCTACCTAGCTACATATGAATATGTTGTCAGCTTAGACCACAACAGATTGAGAATTAAACTCAGTAGTACTGAGTTGTAGAGCACCGTAAGTAGTACTCTGAAAGTCTACAGTCTAACAAGTCTCACATGATGCGTCTACACTTGAAAAACGTTCGCCGGAGAGGATATATGATCGGTATTGAGCAGAAGTTTGATAATCTTCACCTCTCCATATGATTGTGTCTTACTGAGACTTAATTAGCTTATATGGCTAGGTTTCATCCAGGTGAATGAATAAACGTGACCTACTTTTTTGCCAGTCGATAAAGGTTACTACAGACGAACAGGAGAATATAAATTAAGAAAAATGATTTGTTCATAACAATGCAGTTTTGCAGACAAGCGCATCTTTGGTGAATTGCCATCAGGCTGACTGCAAAAAAAGTATATAGATTTAAATAGGAAGTTCAAAGATAAGATCTGATATACATGATGCGCTTAGTTTGACATGAACATCAGTGAACCACTTACACTTTACTAAGAGGAGTAACGCATGACCGGATTGCTGGAATGAAAATGTCAACTTCGATACCGTCACAAATTTCTTTTTCTGCACATAACGTAGGATTAAACAGACGGACGAAGAATTTTTTTAACGTTGACTATAATACGGTTCTTATCTGTCTGAACGGCACCCAAGACTCTTAGAAGTTAGAACGGAAATATTTCAAGAATGCCGAAAGGAAGATGTGTTGGCGTGTGCAAGTTCTCTGTTCAGCCACTTTGATCGGTGTTGTGTATTGAGCTACCGGATCCAGAAAACTAGAACAACACTAGTCTGAGCGGCACTAAGCAATCTTAAATCATTGGAAGGGCAGCGCCTTCTATAAAGGAACAACTGGGCGACAAACGTCCTTGCGTTTTGATTGGCCCGTTCGGCGTTACCTTCCACGACTTTGCCTCCAGCAACTCGGTTGTTTATATCTGACACGCAGTTAAACAAATTGCTTTAATCTTCATTTCTTACAAATAAGTCTGAGATAACAGCTGGTCCCCGTTTTTGACTGGTCGGTGCCGACCAACTGTAATTCCACTCATGGCAGTTTGCGTTAGAGTTCTGATTGGCTGGACTTCTTCCATTCAGAAAACCGGTCCAGTCCAATCTCAATGCAGTCAGTGTTCTCGGATTCTGTTCGACAGGCGCCGTGGTGTTGAGTTTCACTACAATGTAACTTGGTGATGTCTTTGGATGTGTTCTTTATGTTACTGGTACGATCCAAGTTATAGGTTGGTACCGGAAAACGGGAGATACATTACTTACTTGAAAAAAATTTGCTCCAAAGTGCTAAGTTCCTAGGTAAAAACAGTTATATAACTTTCGTTAAACACAACAAACAGAAGTCCGTTTTGACCGAAGTAAAATTTTACTTCGTGTTGGACCATTGGTTCTCACAGATGAGTTTGCGAAAGACCAACAATGATGAGTAGGATATCTCCTGAGGTAACATTTTGCTCTGATTTCGTCAGTTACTTTTGCAAAATCAGTAGGCTATTACCATTTAAGTTGCATCATTTTACTTCCGCTTTAGCCACTATATATTACAATGTTTATTTTTCAAAGGTAGCTTATGAGATACGATTAAATTGTCGTTGCGTAAAGCATCCTGTGCATCAATTTTAGCTTTCCTTAATCGGTGCTTCATTCAGATTTCTGAAAAGAGAGACTCGAGGCCTAGGTATAGGACTTCAACACATCGAATATTGGAACTAATGTAATGGACAAGGTTATAGCTTCATAAGTTGTTACATGCAACAAAAGTGACATGTAGTCCACTCGAATGAACTGTGTCGGCGAATACCTTGATAGTTAGAATATTCTGCGTATCCTTTTGATAATTTCCCCGTTTAAAATCCAGCAGCGACTGTAGACGGTGTTGTTTTGTAAAATTAATGTTTGACTGTTTATCTGTTTCTTTAGCGAAGCAAACGTAAGCCGACAAAAGGAAAATGTATCAGTAGAGTAGCTCATATTTGGGTTTTCCACAACTCCAGTTATCCAATTAAAGTCAAATCTTTTGTAGCAAATCAATCGTTACCGGTGGGCTGACAATGTACAAATGCTTCGTTCATCAACATAGCACAGTACAACTAACCGTAATTCAGTTTCATGGCTGTCTTTTACAGCTGCTTCAAAATCGTGCAATTAATGAGTCCACTCATCTTATAGTCACATGAAAATGATAGTACTAACAAGTCTACCACCTTGTACCGGTGATGTGTAAGCGTGATTTGGTGCGATCATTCTATATACAGATCGAGATTATGCACAGTCAATTGCATGGACTCAAAAAACGGCTTCCGATGAATATTACATTTACAGATGGATATCAGGTTGAATCTGTTGAGATTCGGTGTATGAGTGTCGTTGTTTGGCTTCACTTACAGATTGTTTCGTGGAGACAGGTTTTCACTAATCCTTGTTGCAAAAGATAATACAAATGTGACGTAGTAACTCAGAGGGTGTAACCTATTATCAAGTGCGCCTATCCAGCTGTAGAACTACATCTGATACTTTTATCCACAGGATTAGTGGCTATGACCACCGGCGTTACAACTCGGGAAACATAATATTGTAGCAAAAAGTCGCTCAATAAAGCCCAATCTTTACTGTCCAACTCACTTTCCCACGCCACGCGCCCGTTCGCATTTATGAACTGGAATACCAATCCACAAAGCAGCAGTGGTTTTCACACAGACGTCAAGTGCACATCTGCCTGATTCTGTGTGTGTGGCTGACGCTTTCTGTCATGGAATTTTTGCTTGCCGTTTCTCGCTCGTTGGTCCCATTCGGTTAAATGATAGCTGTTCCGATCGCCTGCGTTGTCCCCCATTTACCCGCTGTGACCTTCGGCCATATTTCACCAGTGTGTTGAGATATTCCACCGAATGCTGGTATAATTTCGCCTCAGATTTGGTCATCCATCACAATATCATTCATCAGTTTATTCGCACTTGCGCTGATGAACGCATTGATCAGTCGAACCAAAACTTGCATCAAACAAAAGGAGAAATCATCCCCGAGTGTTCGATTTCATCACATGGACCGCTGTCTTGAACCCAGAGTGAAGGCTGGCCGTCTTCTACTGTGAATCATTTAAACTTAAGAGATTACATATTTATTCCCGTAACGTCATTCATTGTGTTATTACGTTACGGAAACCCTAGGATATTGATGTTTACCGAGGCGATATCTGTCAAGCCTCCCACTTTTGCTTTCTGCTGCCAGAATATGTTGACAGCCATCCTCGTCGTCGTCGGAGTACAAATGTTTACTCACCCTGTTATCTATCCATACTCAGTGCTGTTACGTTGCAAATTGCTAGGTCTTCGTAACCAAGCATTTTGTGCGATAGACTGACGAAAATAAACAAAATGTTTATGTACCACATTGTACGTCTTTCTACCCTCTTAATGAAGTGAATACACAGAACTCAGTTTTTTAAACACTATTGCTACAGCCATGAGCTATGTATTGTAGTTTTATACTTCCTGTGAGTTACGGAATTTACACAGACGCTGTATTTAACGACAATTGTGCTAACCTCTCGTTCAGTTCAAACACAACGTAAGGAAAGCTTTCCCTATTGCTATTGGTTCAATTAACAAATTTTTAAAACTGCCAGATAAGTACAGGGACATATGGGGCTATAGTGAATTTGACCAGACAGTTTGAGTGGATACACCGCTAAATGTGGTGCAGGTTAAATATGACTATATAAAGTATCTAACATATTTATGTCATTAAAACCGATGAGCGGTCAGATGAAACAAACGAGAAGCAAACGATGTTGGAAAGCTCCATCTGTTGACATGAACGAGAGATGCAACTGGAAACAGCTCACAGGACTGAGCTGTTTCTCTCACAAGAGCATGACCCCATTGTCCAGGCGACTTGATCAGCTGATCATATGCAGCACGGCTTGGTTTTTACGCGCCCACTGATTGCACACAAAACTCGATCGATGGAACCAGACTGATGCACGTGCCTCGGTCATACGCTACAGACACACCCGCAAATAGGATTTCTAACTTAGAGGGAACAGCTCCAGAAGTATTTGGAGAGCATATTCATTTGTGAATGTGTAATAAATCTTCTTTATACTTAGTATAATTTCAAAATTGTATTCTCTGGATTTACATGAGGGATTACCCGTCGGTAGATACGATAATGAATACATCTCACTTGTTTTTTCTACCTTGGACGTTACTCACACTCCAGCCGATTGCACGACTGCATAAAATGAAGGTCAATGCAGATGTGCACATAACTGTCTAAAATTAAGCAAAGAAGCAGTGACGTGTATTAGTCTGTTGTAAGTCTATGGAAGCCTAGAATGTCGGTGTCTTATAGTTGCTTCAACGTGAAGATCTAACACCTCCTGTGATTTTCAACTACCTACTTCGACAAGCAAATTTTCCAAGCTTATCTCCAAACATTTATTGAGACCTGTCCGTGAGAGTGCAATCGGCTGTGTTACTCCTGTTTTGTGCTGAAAACCTCAGAGAGACAAAGCTGAGAACGCCTGAAACAATTAAGAACTGCACGACCAAACAAGGCTTATTTGGCCAATCAAGCCACAGGCATGGGTTGAACAGATAAAATAAAAATTGACCACACAACCGCTGCAGTGTAGTTCCAGCTAACTTATGTATGACCTGTGTACTCTCTAGCATGTTTTAATAAATACATTATTGATCACTTTGATGATCGATTTATGCCATGACTATGATGGTTTGCCACGTCACTGATGTTTGAATAGTTTACTACGGTTCAGATTATCAGTTCAGATGCGTTCATTTGCACTGAGTTCCTGAAAAACAACTGAAATCTCATAAATTTACACGCCAGAAGTGGAATATTATGAACGTGTTTCGCAATTTGCTCTGTCATCTGTCTGACTATTTCAAATGCGTGATTCGCGTAGCCTGAAAACCGCAAACTAATAGGTCATTTGATAATTATAACGGAATCCGAACTAAATATATCGCCCTCTTAACTATCAACAGTTTGGCGGAAATGCCCTCATACACAGATTCCGCTACATTCTCTGTCCGCCATGGTTAATGTTGGTACTGTTCACTCGTCTCATAATGAGTAATCTGGAAGCATATGATGTGTCCCACGCAATAGGTTGTTCTCCATATCTCTAGAAAATTGCCATGCCAAAGCGAAAAGGGGGGTGCCTAATTTGTGACGAACCTTGTGGATGAAGTAGCTGCTAATCACTTTAGGAGTGCAATATTGCCAATACTATGTTCCAGTGAGGGAGAATTTTATCCAGCTAATGACGTTGATTCTGCCTGAGGGTATCGGCAAACATCAGTGCAGGGCGGACGTTCGGCCACACTATACTATTCACACTACTACTCAATTATGAAGTATATGCATGTATTTGGATATTGAAGTGACAGGATGGATATGAAAGGAAACCTTAGAATGCATCTTGGCATGAAATGTTGTTTTTCTACATACATGAACTGGGCATTGACAATTGTAGAAACCGTGGTGACCTCGGTTTAGTGTTATATGCAAATAAGTGTGTTCGTTTGTTTTTGTGTTGAAACCGGCTCATTTACCGAACAAACAGTCCTTGAACCATCCACGTTCTTGGTTCACAACATTAATGCCACTTGCGAATAATACGTTGGTCATGTGAGCCCAATATGCCTTGTCACGACAATCGTGGAGAAAGCGTTGAATTAATGTGGACCCACCTAATTTTTCGTTCTCAAATTTTCACACACCACCTCCGACTACGCACCTGTTCACATTACCGCTCGTTCTAATGCGATGTATACGGGAGTCAGCTAATCAGACAAAATTTAGTTATATAAATTGTACATCACGCACAATTGATCACAGCTGTCGCGTTCCCATAAACTTTCCAGTCGGCCCCTTTCGAAAACAAGCACCAAACGCAAGTTTCGCTCTTGGTAGAGCTCGTCAGTAGTGCATATCCTTGTCACAACCGGGAATAGAACTCCGAACACTGTTCCCTGAGGCAACCGTTTTGACCAGTACGCCATTAACCTCACACTAGGGGCGACCAACTCATCATGTGTGAAAGCTGAACCACTTTCGCTTGTGACTAATGCTCTGATTGTCCGACGGACTGCAAACATGTTTTAGCCAACCTACTGGGGCCTAAAGCCCACCTTCTCTTTTTTGAAGGGGTGTTGTAAACACGTTGCTAGTTTATCAATTCACATCGTCCAGCATACTCAGGGTTACAATGATCATATAATCAAATGGTCACACCACCTGTTGTGCTCATAGTTCCTTTGCGCAGCTCGCGCCTGAATTCATGGCAATACAGCTGCTAATCGCCAAGTATCTGAACGCCCATCAGGATTACACTCATCCAGGTAGCCGTGTTCATAACTAAGTCCTCTCACATTTCAAGATCTAAAGTGTAAAGCTAATGACATATTTGATCTGTACCCCTCTATCGGGGTATCCAGTTGTTCCGGTCTTGCCTACCTGTTTTTAGCTATCCGTAAAACGGCTACCAGCATTCTCTTTCTTTCTCTCCTAATGTGGACCACAGGCATATATGTATGTATGTATATACAGGCATATATATACTAACTACGTCAGGGGAATGTTGAAAAGATAAAAGTTTCTTACTATCGTCGGTATCTGGTTTGAATTTATTTGTTGCGGTAATGAAAACTGTAACCTATCATTGTAGTGCTTTTTGACTGCTCTCAGATACTGTAATCACATTTGTTAGCAATGAAATATGAGGGCCGAATTACTTAACAAATTCGCCAAATATTCGGTGGGCCGCCATTTGTGTGGAATGCAGATCAATCGTCATTGTCTGAGTTCTGAAGGCACATTATTGATGTTACGGTCAAATATACATTAAACAAGGTGAGGGCTGTGATACAGCTCTGCTTTCTGTCATTAACAATATAAAAGTCACAAAAGTTTAAGCGATTACACCCTAGAATTCCTACCAATATACCGGATTACGATCAAATTCATGAGCTTATCCTGACAACCGAACTTGTCCAGTACCGTTATCAATGCTTTACAGAGTCCTGCTCCTTAGTGTTGTACACAGTAGGGGTGAACAGTTGCGTTCACGACACAATCCGTAAATCTGGCTAAGAATCACACTGCTCCTTGGGGGCAGTGATCTCCCGCAAGTCAGCATTACGTCAGCTGAACGGAGTTATTGCGAGAAACTTTCTAGAGCACCTCAACAAACCAACTGTTTATGTTTTTTGTTCCTACCAATTTTCAGTGAGGTCACAATGATTTCAGTCCGAACTCTTGCAAAGCAGTATCCTTTCCCCAGCTGGAATGAATTAACTGGAAAAATAGAAATCCTAAAATCTAACCACTACCTTTCATTTGTTACTTTCGAAAGCCAACTTCGTGCACAGCGGTTCCGTCCTGAAGTTGTCCAATGACCCCCTACGTTTCCGTGAATTCCGAGATGACAGCAAGTTACTCGTTGGTGATTTGTGGTGACAAGCTATCAAACGGTCATTCAGTCAGTGGCAGCCAAGCGGTTAATAGATCATCACAGCGCGTGCGCCAACCCCGCACGGGACATTTTGGTTGTGCGTACACATTGTCGCAGTCTCCGTCCACCAGTATTCTTTTTTGTAAACTGAAGTAAAAGACGGAAATTCATTTGAATCCCAGTCCAAAGGGAGAACAATAAGCAGTCTAGTACGAACATTGTCTAGATTACAACAGAAGAAATATAGACCACTCGATTCAAGGTGAACCGAGGCAGAACTACATGTTTGCTTCAAGCACAACCAGATTAGTAATATGCTCACTGGTCAATCGATAAATAACAAGATGTGAAACGTGAAAAAGGAAAGAACGTTCAGCTATATACTAATAAGTACCATATGTAGCCACCATAATGTCGCAGAAGTAATATGAATGTTTAATACATAGCGTCACATTCTTGGCTTCTCTGTAGATAGAAGGATGTGTATATATGTTTAAGTGCTTTCTACATATCTCATTTAGTTGTGAGGATATTACTTTTATGCCAACAATGGACGCTGGACATAATAAATTGCTTATCACGTGTTATCTAAAACAAGGTACATGAAAATAGAATGACAAACACAAACACCATTTTGCGCAGCTGCTTGCATTCACATTTTTGGAAATAGTGCAGTAACATTCTGTTTGGTGACAGGTCACAAACAGTGCATATGTATGTTCCCAATATTCGTTTCTAGCCCTCAGTTTTTTTGGCTTCCAAACCCGTAATCTCGTTTCCGCTCTTACAAGTCTTCCTATACTATTCACAAACAAGGACATATGTTATACCACGCAATACGGTATTCTTGCTAAAGGAATACTTTAGTTATCATGAATGAGTACTACTGCACATTACCTGAGAAAATACCAAGGAATCTCCTTCTAGCTGCAGCCGTGCAATTGAACAACACCCCACAATACGTGCGGCAGGATAGATTTGGCCGCCTGAAAATAGCACAATCAAACCACTGTCAGCTAGACCATCGCCCCTGCTGACCTATGCTTCCAGTGATCTCCTCCTGTGGCCTTGTGATACCGAATTCATATAGATCGGTAGACGGCCATTTTTCGTTGACTGCTGTCTTCGCTTACAGTGGGTAAAAGTTGGAAAGTCCCAAATGCAGTGCCCTAACAGGGTCGAAAGCAGCAGCTCTGAAGTATTTTGAGCCCTTGCCAAGCCAGATAACTGAGTCTGTTGTGGAATAACTGGGCTTCAGGAAATGCCTTATCAAATGTGATATCATGCTTCATCCGGAAAGAAGACCTAAAGAGGAGATACTTACATCCAAAGAACTCTTACCAGCCACAGTATTTTTGTATTTCACACATCCGTTAACGAAATAAACTTTGCAAAACTGAACAAGACACCTTTCTGGCTCAAACTGGAGTCAGTCTTAAAAAAAACTGCACGACAACCACAATGTGCCAAACTCAACTCAGATGTGAAATACGCCAAAACGGATCACTAACTTACATAAATCCGTTCACGAAAATATCACCCCCTCGCTCTGTAAAGTTAACACCTGTTTTACAGCCGACTACAGTACATTATATAAGCTCAGTAGGCAACAGTGCTGATCTTTGAACCACACCAAGCCAAAACCCGTCGAATGTTTTCGTCTTGGAATCTAAACACCAATAGTCTTCTCGTCAAAAACAGGAGGCAGACCATGTTTCGCCTATTTTTTGATGGTTCTTCACCTCGTAGCTTTCTCTATGGTACTCCCTAAAATGAAGCCTTCTTTCCTACACTACCTTCCTTGGAACAGTGGTTGGGTGGTTATTCCGTTAATTTAGATCGCCCAGATTTGAATCATCCTTACCCGGCTTTTGCATAGGCGTGTGCTAGTTGACAGTATCCAAGTTCGAAAGTGATAGTAATGCTACGTGGCAGTATGTACCAGACATTCTGATGCCGATTAGTTTTCTCCTCAAATTTTCTTCCCAATGACATGCAGATATGATTATGACTACCGTTTACCTCAACATGTGACCCTTCAGTATTGTATGCTGACTGTTTGCACTTGATAAGATATCGCAAACTGTGGTTATTTGATAGTGTGCTTCCTTCAACACACAGTAGTAGTAGGAATGACGAGACATTAATATAAAACACAAACATATGCCAATTTTCACGGTTCTGACAAAATGATGTAGTTTCACACTGACCTTGTTTGATGGAATACAATACTCTCAATAAAAGCAACACTTCTACATTTCCTAGAAAGTGATTTTTGTTAGACGGTAGCGTTCTAGTATCGTTGTGATCAAAGGGGCAATTTAGGTAAGGTGATTTAATGAAGTAACTGAAAGTTTCAATTCTAAACTGACACACTAGGAGTGCTTGCAACGAATACCAAAATTGTTCAGCAAAGACAATTCTGGGCGTCAGATTCAAAGTTTACCACCTCAGCAGTCAAGACAAATGATGGAAAGGAAAACAAACTGGTATGTAGAAAATACTATAGGCATACACGAAAAGCGGACAACAAAGTTTAACTGTAAGCCATATAGGCTCGACTTCACGCTTCCAACTTCCTGGTTATGGACAACAACATCAACCTTCTGGTCAAAAAAGGTTTCTGATGCTGCTATCACGCAGTGTCACAGACGATGTTGAAAGGTACAAAATGTGTTACACAAATGACTACATGTCAAATAAGGAAGTTTCGTGACAAGCATGGAAGTAAGCCTAAACATATGCACATAGATTAACGTACTGGAATGAGTGACCAAGTACTATTCATTCCGTAAATACACAAACCGCAGAAGTTTTGAACAAAATATGTCCAAACAACCGTTGCCATTTGCTAACCTTAACAAACAGCGCAAAATAGCTCTAGGTTCATCACCTCGGGTGTTCACTGAAGTCAGTTTACCATACAACCTTTTAAACCAGAATAAAAGGAAAACACAAATGATATGGTCTACTTGTGTTTCCGGTAGTATCAACGGTACACCAAACACTTTTGTCGAATCACAACTGCTTCTGCTTTCCGGATGGAAACATGACCGGAAATTTGTCCCTTGGATTAATCGAGTGTTGATTTATTAAATGAGGCCTTATGGAATTTGACGTTGATTCCGTTAGGATTCTCGTTTTCATTCAGGCTACCTGCATAATAGTGAATTGGAATCACTTTGTTAGATAGACCCTCATCATAAAGGCAAATTTATTATATGCTCTTTTGAGTTGTGAATGGGGCTTACCTCAACTACACTAATCTAACTTACCGAAAAAATCTATGATGAAGTTCAACTCGGTTTCATGGTGAACACGTGTAAACATTGGTAAAATATCTGCCCATATAGGAAATGTTATTATAGGGCCAATTATCACCCGTTAATGAATGACTTTATGATATATCTGTGTTTCTTGCAGGAATTCAAACTCCAATGCTTCTATTGATTCACTTTCCACATTGTTCCTCCTAGTACTGTGTACGATCGTAATTGCGAGAAAGTTTTTGTTTATCTTTAACCATGAATTATTCTTGATGAATCTGCAAGAATACAGCTTCAGTACCAGTAATGTTGTATTCCGTTGTAATTAATGCAAAAAACGATTTTTCATTCTAGTAGACACTTCTTCTGAGAAATCGAAGCGTTTAGGAAATTAAATAATGTTTGGTAAACGGTCTTCTAATTAGAACGACGGTAACTGTTCTTGAGTAGTCCCTTGACATTCTCAGGCGATGATGCACTTTTTGCCAGCACGATTACTTTCCTTACCGTTAGGGCTGCACTAACTCACAAAAGATTTTGGAGTAGCTGTTGAAATAGATGAACCTGTGAATGTCCCTTGGGAATACGGTGTTTCTCAGCCGGACAAAAATTCTATTGTCGCCGTTGTAATTCCCTTTTATTATGTGTGCTACTCATAAGTAGCTAAAACCTTTACTAAAATAACAGTAATGGAAACGTCAATGCTTTTTACATCAGTCTACCAACAGCATGTCCAGACATTAGAGTCGATAGGTCGATGATATATTTATCATCAGTAGTTCTGACATTAGTATATGCCAAACACTCGACACATATTCAATCACGCTCACTAAACTATTGAGCTGACGTTCGCTACTTGAATGCATCGGCTGTAAAACCTAGTGAAATGAAATACTTAAGTCATACTCAGCCCAAAGTCGACAGCTAAATCTTATGACTCGAATGTTTGTGATAACCTTTGAGATACGCAGACATTAATCAGTAAATCTTAACTGCTATGTCCGACTTCTGGCGTATCGGTGGTTTCAGGAAACTCTGCAATGAGCACCTAAACCGTCTTCACAATGGATTTTCAGATAGATTCCTTCAGTTGACCAAATAGGATTTATAGTGCCAACCGTTGTGTGTCGAACCAAAGCCCACATCGCGCATAGTCAATAAGTCGTCTGTAATTTTGATACGCGATCAGAGGGAAAGGAATAGACTCATTTATTTACGGCTAGAGATACTTTCGAAGTACCTGAAGGTTGCGCCGTTAGAGGTTGTTTCTCCACCTAAGCGGAATTGTATTTCCATGGTATCTGTACTAAACACTGAAGCTCTTACCGTCATTCGAGTTAATAAAAAGCCGTTTAGATTTGTCTATGTATGTCACTACAACCAGTTCGTAAATAAACTGTTAACCCATCCGAACGGCCCACCTCTAAACCACATAACAGAATTACGTAATTTCAGATTGAACCATGCATAAGTTAGATTCGGAAGCTTCTCTCGAAGAAGGTCACTGAATACAGCTGTTTATACTCAAATGTTATTACGGTTTTTCCAGCGATCGAAACCTTCTTTATCTGTTTTCGCTGACATTACGAGGTGGGAGAATCAACAGGGCTTCGCCCTGGGCGGGGCTATATAGATCACCATCCGTCAAGTTCTGGAGCAGCATCAAGAATACCGCCGACCAACAATTGCCATATTTCTTCACTATAAATGTGCGTTTGATTCAGTGGGACGATCCACACATTCAGAATCGCTCAAACGCAATTATGTGGACATACTGTCCGCGTTTTATTCCCATACTCCAGCTCAGGTTTGGGTTTACGGTGAACAGTCTGTGAGTCTAAGCACCAGGAATAGTATACGTTAAGCCATCCAATCTCACCATTTTTGTTTAATTTTGTCATAGATGAAATAATGGAGGATTGTCTTCGGCACTCACATGCTGTCAGCGTGGACCTCCTACCTGATGAAAAACTGATTCGTATTGAGTATACGGACCAGTGGGGCTGGTTGACAACTTTCAACAGGAGCAGAAATGTTAATGTGATTTCGATTACAACACTCCTAAGGAAAGTGGATTCTAGCGTGAACTGCTTGAAAAATCCTGCCTGGGCAGTCGATCCCCTGGATCACTTAGTGGATTAAATTGAGACAGTGGGACGGGTGAGTGCCAAAGTCCGACTATGAAATTTCCGAGCTCCTGGCGTGGCTTCGTGGATCCGCTGGTAGAGCGCTTGCCGCGTTGAGACGTGGTGATTCTGTTGCTGGTTTGAATCCAGCTTAAGCCCTGATTTTTCACAATTGGGTCTCGTCTAAAATTATAAATATACCTAGTTGGATCAAACACCAGATTACGCAACCGATTGATGCTACACTAGTAACCGCCACTACCATCCGAACCCACAAGCAGCCTGCCTCAGCTGTCGTCCAACGTTTGTCGACGCGTCAATAACCGGACACGATCAGAAATTCAACGTCATCTACACGATCACCAACCCACATCGTCTTCGATATGTCGAATGGTTGCTATCAGCATAACAGCCCCGTTCTTTACATTCAAAATGAACTGTTTGTTACCCTCTCCTTGTCTTGGTAGTGGTAGGATCTGCACACCAATGGACAAGTTACATCTCATCGTAATTTGCTATACGGTTCGGTTTGGATTCGATAAAATTTAACAATCTGTAGCAAGCACTCGTAACGACGCAACGAAATCTGTTAAGGCATAAATTGTGTAACATAACGTTCCTGACTTCACTTCCAAGAACCCAACAATGTTCAAGAATTTCCGGAGTAATCGTGTTTGCTAAAGGATCATTTATGACGTTTACATAGAACGGGTGAGTTAATGAGCCTGAAGTTGACAGGTGGGATTACCCCTGACTCTTGTCCACTAACAGTTTAAAATGCCTTTTCAGAAGAACGGTCGAAATGTAGTCCCGACTGGTATTAAACTAAAAGAACGCAATAGGGTTTGGAAACAAACCATATATTTTCACTAATGTTTGGAAATGTGATAAGTGGTTAGCTCTAGACTTGTTTGGGACCAACGACAGCAACCGAGGAAAGAAAGGAAAGGAACGCTGGCTGGGCTCCTGCCCATCCGGAGGCATCCAAAAAAGCGTTGGGCAAAAAGTGCGTACAGCTTTCGAGTGAGTTAAACGAGGCTTGGAAAGGTCCGAGTTAAACCTACGTTGAAGAACGGAATAATAGATGAGTCGTTGCGTGCAATTGGTTGCACGATTGAAGAAAATGGCACTGAGTTCGTATCAGGCCTCCTATAGCAGGCGTAAACAGAATCATGCGTACAGAACAAACAAGCAAGAAAACTGGATTACAGCCGAGATCCTTAGAGAAGCCATACGATCGATGGTCACTACAAGTCCAGTCAAATTAATAACCAGCTGTGATCAAGACGTCATTTGAATAATGTGTTTTGATGGGCTTACAGAGCAGAAGTTGGCGATGACTTACAAAGCATGAACAAAAGATGGCTAGGCAAACAGAAATAAACTATGAGGGTGGATCCCGAGAACGTCAGCTACAGATAGTATCTTACACTCTGGTATCCTTGATTGGATGATCTTGACACACTGGCAGAATATCTGAACTCCATCAATTCGATTTTCTGTCCAATCCTGAAGGGCAAATTCCATGATTCTGCCGCTTCGTTTTATGTATAATCCCTCAGTTGCTCATGTGGACTCACTTATTTCGGCCAAAAAACGAAGGACATATCTGAAGGGGCTCATGAATATCACTCAGTCTGGTTCGTCAGTCGAATTAATATTATGGCAGCAGCGCTCTTCTACTTTTGCATGTCAAGACTCATTGTGTGAGTGGCCTTTCTATTACAGCTTGATATTGATTTGATTGATCCCCCTAACCAACCCGTCTTCCATTTACCTAATCAATGATTCCATCGCAAAATCACGCTGTAGACAAGCGCATTCAATCTGACGAACCAGTGTTGTGACCCAAGAACGCTGATGGCACAAGGGTTATTTATTCGACAAAGCAATACATGGTTTAAGCATGTAAACCAGACCTGTCAAAAAACAATTCATTTGCACGCGGTATTCGGCCCCAGACAGTCTAGGCTACCATATATGTCAATGCTCAGTTCCATTGAGTAGCAGGGACTGTTACGGGTGATGCTACACCTTGATGATCCTTCCTGCAGTCTTCTTGTGGCTTGTAGAATGTCAAAAAATATGCCTGCTACTGAATAGCCG
>LUCH01002243.1:55686-88400 GCA_013368495.1 Paragonimus heterotremus | reverse complement strand
TGAAACCCACATTTTATCGGTCCACACAAATGCGCATTCTCTCCCTGCGGATAGTTTTCAGCTCCAAAATGCTGCCGGAAAATGGCGGTCAAATAAACCGCGATTGGCATTGAACGAGATTCAAGAATAGCGACGTGTTCGACATCGCGTGTGCATTTATATCCGTTCCGTTACAAAATTCTTCAATGATGTGACCAGTTTTCTTTTGCTACTTCATTGACATAATTTGCACGTCAATTTCATTGGCCTAAATTGCTCTCAATCTCATTGGTTGATTAGTGTGGCAGTTGTGTGGTACAATAACCTTAACCGGCACAGGGTGAGTGAACTCGCAATCGATTGTGATTGTAGCTTCGGGACGGATATTGCAAAAAAGGATAGCTTGACTAAAACAAAAGTAGGTAAAAAACGAAAATCATCGAAAGTTTGCAAGTGAATACGACTATCAAAAATATCATTCACTATACTCGCTACACTGCGAGTGCGCTGGCCGTCTGGGATTAGTTGGTCACCAGCGTACTCACACTGCACCGTCGTCGAAGAGACAATGAGTACGCTAGGCTCAGATAGGTCATATCAGCATATTCATTTTGTGTTTGCTAATGACTGCATCGACCAGGACCATGATCATTTGGCAACTAATCTGCTGCTCTTTTCAGAAACTTGGGTGTCTGCGCTCTTCTACCCATTCTTTTCTTGAGTTTTGTTGGTGTATTGAATGATTAATCGAATGCCTGATCTTTTCGTAGTCCAACTTTGATTCTTCTTAAATTTTATGCTCCCTGGAATGCCCTAATTAGGGCAGCTTAAGCTGCACTCGTATACTGAAATGCTTCTTGTATTACATTTTACATATCTTTCTTGTCAGTTTAGATCTTCACTGATGAGTAGTCGGGGATTTGGTTAATTTCAAATTGAACATCACTCACAATTGATCGCAGATGTCGCATTTCCATAGACTTTCCAGTCGGCCCTTTTCGAAAAGAAGCACTAGACTCGAGTTTCGCTCTCATTAGAGCTCGTCAGTAGTGTATATCACCACCACTGCGGGGACTTGAACCACGGACATTCAGTTCATGAGGCAACCGTGTTTACCACTGCGCAATTGACCTCACGTTAGGCACGACCGAATAATCATGTGAACGCCCAACCACTTTCACTTGTGAGTAATGATCAGGTTGCCCGATCGTCTCGAAATGGAGACACAGTTACTGTCTGTTAACTCTAATCGATAACCTCGCGATTGGGACTTCCTAGACAGGTCGAAATCTCCGATCTCATTAAACATGCTAGGCGATATTTTAGATTACTGATGAGTGGCCGGGGATTTGAAGAGTTTTGTCGAGGCTTATGCCTTCTTGTCAGTTTAGATCTTGTCATTCCACTTTCTGCGTTTAGTTTCCGAGAGACAAGAGTTACCCTTTCCTGCTAGCCATTCGATTGGCTAACCAGCATTGACCGGCTGGACCCAAAGGCTTCACCCACACACCTGCTGCTCCTATTCCTTGTGGTGTACACTTGTGATTGAAACCGCAAGTGGTGCGACGCAAGCCAATTGGGGGTGATGGTTTAAAACGCAGGCGTCATTTGGCTCCGGTCACTGTGACAGGCTAATCCGTTTCGGATGCTGCCAGCCATTTGGTGGAAGGCCCCAGTCGTCTGACCAACGCTTCACGTTGACAAGTTCAATCAATTGTGTATTGAGGTCACTGACGTTCCTGATTTTTAGCTCGTTGTCTTACGGAAGAGCGTTGCTGGATATATTGTTTGGAAGTTCGTTGATGTAAGCATGAAACAAGTGGTCCCAGCACTGACCCCCGAGGAACCCCTGCAAAAGCCGAAGAAAAACACGAAAACTGTTGTCTGATTTTAACTTTAACATTTCTGTTATCCAAAAAGGAGGCAATCCAGCAAAGAACCTTTCGTTGAATACCATTAGCTCCCAGTTTGTGTCTGACGAAAACTATATGAGACACAGTCAAAAGCTCCAACGAAATCACAGAAGATAAAATCTGAGATTAGTCCATTGTCTTTTGCCTCTGTCAGATTGTCCATGAATACCGGCGTATTTTTTAGGTATGACCGTCCATGAGGGAAGCCCTGCTGGATGAAAGAAAAAAGATCGTTTGATAAGAAGTGCTTGAGGATAGCGCGCTTTAAAAAATGCTCCGTTATCTTGCATTCGAATGCTAGTAAGGCTGATTAGCCAATAGCTAGTCAGGGAGTGTCGACCACACGCTTTGCGGATGGACGTGACAATGGCTCCTTTCCATGCACTTGGAAGAAAGCCAGGCCGAGGTGTCTCGATCAGTTTGTATAGGGGTGCTGCCAGACTAGCAGCTGCATCTTTGATAATCTTCAGGTGGATCTTGTCTGAACCCGTCGCACTGTATGAATTAACCTTGTATAAAGGGTCTTTATCATCTAGCACAGAAAGCAGTAACAAGTAGTTGCCGAAAGCTCTGCAATGGTAGAGTTAGATGCCAGTTTAGCGGTATAACATTGTAGACTGCTAGATAGTACCCCATAAATAGTTTGACTACAACTGTGGAGTCGGATGAAGTCTCCCCGTCGGACAATCGCAGATAAAGAGCTAAAGGCTTATTCTGGGAACGGTCGTGAGTGGGACGACGTATTCTGCGCGGAAGAGAAGCGTCATAAAAACAGTGTACCGTTCGCGCTATGTGAATAAATCATCATCTCTCCGAATTGTTCTTTGAAACGCATGATAAGTATACCTATCATGCTATAATTTATAATTTGTCGGACCACTAAAATCAGCCTGATTGAAATTTGGAACTACGGGTATTTTTGTTGATTCTTGTAACCGGTACCAGATAAGATCAAAGACGAGAATGAATTAGTCACTGTGTCCAGTTGGTGGCTTGAGGATCACTGTCTACCAGATGGCCCTCACTAGTGATGACTAGATCCAGCAAAAAAAGGCTCTGATCAGAACGATGCCCCGTCGGGAAGTTGACGTGTGTTCACGCTCACCGTCTTATCAACACTGATGAGGAAGTCGGGAATCCGTCTTCACAATCCTGGGGAGACATCGATGCCCAGGTTATCTTAAGTGCATTAAGGTTATCCATAATAAGTGAATAAAAAACGCTGTAACCCTAAGAATTTTTCTAGGCTTACGAAAAGAGCGTCATCATCAGAAGTGTTGGATGTGGAAGGAAAATATTTAATCGCCCAGATCGGTAAACTGATTATCCGAGGACATTCCGTTCGCTGTCACTGATATCACCCGTAAGCCAGGTCTCCATAAAAACAAAGATATGCGGTTGGGTGTCATGAACTATGTCTGATTTCCATTAGTTTATTGAACAGACTCAGACAATTCGTATACATACACTCAAGGACTACTTCCTCGTTTGTCTTTACTAGAAGAGAGAAGGGAGAATATGGGGAAGAGCTTGGGAGATAAGACCACAGATTGAAAAGGGGACTGGGGATTTCACTGGTGTTGGGCTTGGTTCGTTCTTCCGAGTTTGTCTGATGGCTCTCCTTTTCAGGTTGGGGATGCGACGTCAACGCCTGTGCCTATGTCAGTGACCTTATGGGGCGCTTGACCAATATTCTCGGCGTCGCAGATTTGCAGCCTCTGTGTCCCTGTTAGTTTCCGCTTTTTGGAGAGTATGTGAAAGTCTTTGCCCACAAAAAGTTTGCTCTTTTCATTTGTTGAGGGCGAGGCTTTGAAGGAGGCAGTGTGTGGTGTTGTGAGACAGCTAGTGGAAATACCGACTGGAGCGGGCCAAGGAAACGGTTTTTGATTCGTGGGAGGTGGACAGTTTGAACATTCTCCAGATTACAACATTCAAGCATCAAGACACCAACAGGCGTAGCACTTCATGAAGTTCTGGATTGAAAATTGAAGTTAAAATTATAACTCGAGGTATCCCTAACATACCTGCAGGCATATCATCCTAATGGTGCACCGGGACGGAGTTTGTAGGTGACTGACCCTGTGGAAGGATACGAACACAAACAATCAATTCAAAACACCATCACCGAGTAGCTCAGTTTGAGCAGCTGCGACCGGGATTGAGCAAGAGCACCAAGCAGACGAGGCGCGCGCAGAAGTGTATTGTCAGCTAGAATCAATTCAAACGAATGTTATTCATTTGTACAAAGGCAACCGATGTAGGCTGTACATAAAAGTAAGACAAAATATGAGATCATGTACATTACCTTATAGGTCTAAACCAGCGTTGGATCACATCTTTCCTCAGCGACAGAACGGTTAGAATAAAAACTGAATCAAATTTTTCTTCCCCCATCCCAAGTCTTCGTCGGAGTTCATCAAGTATCCTTGCTTGGTCCACTGTTATTTTTAATATATATATCAACGACCTTCCTTACTTTATTTCTAGCAACACTGTCCTTTATGCTGACGACTTAAGAATCTGGGATACATATGATACTAGTGCATTGCAAATTACTTTTGACAATATTAAGTGCTGATCAGATGACCGGAGTCTGTTTAAACGACAGCGAATGTGTACATTTGTCACTCGGAGGAGACTCTGGGACACTTCGTGATACATGATGCACAGAATATAACATATATCTCAAAAGCTAATCTAAAAAAGATCTAGGGATTTGGCTGTCGCCTAGTTTATCTTTCTATCTTCACCAGATGGCCGCCAGAAGGGAATATAAAACTCCTGGGATGGTAAAAAAAATATTACCCTGCATAGACAAACATGCTCTTCAAACACCTGAGTATGCTAATCAAGTCATGTATACCGGCTTGATCAGCTCAATACTTCCTGTCACAAAGACCTGCACAGTGCTCCGTCTCGATAGCTTCACTGGCCAATCACTGTTACCTTTTTCGGGTCAACTTCTGCTTCTCTGACCCCCATTGGAACGGTAGGGGAGTTCCACAGGGTTCGATTCTCGGCCCTCTCCTCTTTCTCCCTCTTTACTGTCTTTCCCTCTGTTTCCTTTTGATGATGATGTCAAGCTATAATGTAACATGAAAACTCCCGAAGAACCTGCCATTCTTCAAAGTGCTGTAAACACCGTCTGGTCCCAGATAAAGTTTTTTGATTTCACTGTCGGGAAGTGCAAGGTAAGGCATACTCAACACACCTCTAACACCACGTATTATCTAATGATGCTACTCCTCAGTCTATAGCATCTGTGAGAGAGATCTGGGAACGATCGTTTTTAGTACTCTCCTTAGCTCATTGAACGCAGAAGCTAATGCGAAGAAAGTCAGTGTGACCTTGACACTCCTCTAGCGGCTCTAGAGAGTTTCACCCGATGTGTTTTAAGCTTCTGTACAACAGCTTTGTTCGACCTCATCTTGAGAATGGCGTTGCGATATTATGGCCCACCTGCCTCCGAAAAGATAAGGTCCTTTATGAGGCTGTCCATCAAAAAGTTACAAAAGTCGTCCTAGCAATGTGCGCGGTGCCTTATAAAGAAAGGTTTAGCGAACTTAATGTATACTCGCCTGAGTTTTGAGGACTCCAGGATGATTTGTTGTTTATTTTCCTAGTTCACAACTCGCCAAACCACCATTGTAGGGCCTCATTTGGCATTTCTACGAATGTTCATTTCGGGGGTCATTTTCCCAAAGTGGAACTTCACACAGTCGATTAGAATGTCGGCAGAGCTTTTTCACCTGCTCCTTTGCAAAGTTTAAAACTCCTTGCCTAATAGTTGAATTTGTGTGTGCTATCGCAGTTCATTTGGGTCGAATTTTTCCGTCATAGTGCCGATACTGCATTTGTTTCTGATTTCAGGTTCATCGTACCCGGATTCATACTTCGCTGCCCTGAGACACGTAAAACTCGAAACCTTGTCTACCATCTTCACCAACTCAAGGCAGCAAATCCATTGAAGGCAATGGAGTGCAAATTGATATGACTTAAGAGATGACTTGGAACCGGGCAAGTGTCAGTGCACTAAAACTAGTGCTTCTTCTGAGAAGCGATGCCAACTTTCTTCCAACCTCCAACCTACAGAACCAGGAAACTGTGGTTTGTCAGACCTTTACCTATTGGCCTGCCTGGTATGAGTGACTCTTTTGATGTGATCGTCACACAGTCCAGTTTAGCTTAATAGGTCATCGAGATACGCTAGCTGTTACACCGCGTCAAAGCCCAGTCTCGTTGTGACAGTTAAGCATAAGTAAGAACCACTGACGTATTGCTGTCCGTGGTGATGGTGATGCTGTTCTGGTACCCATACACTTCAGGTGTCCTGTGCACTTCTTAGAAAGCGTCATCATCTCGCCTGTCTGTAAATACCGTAGAAGAATAAGTACAAGTAACTGCCGTTCAGTAACACTGCTTCCACATACCTCTAAGAGAACGGGAAGCATAGTGGATGGTCGTATAGGAGCGCAACTTCAATCCACCAACCTCTTAACAAATCACTAGCGCGGATTACGACAACGTTATTTGGAAATCACTGACTTACTGGCGTCAGTCGATGCGGATGAGCTTTACGCGGTAAATATTTTTTTTGGATTTTACCAAGACTTTTGACAGTAGATCATCCCACTATACCCAGGATCTGCTGGCTGCGAGTCTGGATAGCCAGCTTTGCAAATAGATTCAACACTACTTACTAAGCAGGACTTATAATGTGTGAGACAACGACGTTCAAGGTTCCCACAGGTGTTCCGTGAGGTTCCATACTTGGCCCTTTGTTGTTCCCACTGTTTGTAAGTGACTTACGAGCCGGAAGCCAGTCGCCCATAATCAGATACGCCTACTCTGCAAGCGAAACAGTTTTGCCATTCCTGTTTATTGACACCTATTCCTTCTATTCCTCATGTTGTTATCGTTCTTTTCTCCCAACCGCAGTGAGGGCGGAGGTAAAATACGCTCACATCACTCTACGAGGCAGTAACACAATGCTGCCCGTCTGTGACACCTGGATGCTGAGTACCATACTCAACATGCATCCACGTATCTTACAATCATTTCTTGATGGTTCACGTGAATGCTGTCCTACGTCGTCCGAGAAGTTAAATTCGGCAGAGGAACTGAAACTACCGAAAAACACTTACATCAGAACAACCCGAGACACAGTATCTTCACAATTACTGTATTTTTCTTGTCTCGCTAAGTCTCCGATGACCTCTTAAGTGCATTTAGCCTGTTCAGTAAACTCAGTGAACCTCGTGATCCCTGCTCTTCTGTAAAGCCCCGAGTAATGGCTCTAACGAAGTCGTGATTTTGCACTTCTCTTCTCGAGTCTGAACGTTACATCGATGGCGTGCGGCAGTTTCGGACTGAAATCAATTTTATTAAATACCCAGCAGTTGCTTAGCGTCACGAAATTTAACACACCTTCCACTGAAGATTATAGCACACAAATTTAATGACTCTATCAACCAAATAGATTATCAGGATCTAGGTGGAGCCCTTTCTGTCCGTGGACCATGTTTTTTTAGCATGACATAAGTTGAGCGCGTGTCCGTGTTTATGTAGATCTAATCAACAGGTCGCAACTGTTCTGCCTGCATACCACACAGATTACTATCACGTACACCTATCTCCTTCCCATTGTCCATTTCATCTCAAGTGTTTCCCACTCATTCGTCTTATCCGGGTTTTTTTTACATAGTTTAAATATGTCTGTTTTCTCTATTCTCGACATATATTTGTATAAATGATGAAAATATTACTTGCTGAAAACAGACAGTATATCTGACAACATGGAATGAGTTGAGGAAAAAAGCAGATGAACACGTTCAGGGTAGAAAAATTTTCCACACGGGTGTTTTTGGCTACAATTCTCTGCTGGCTGTTAGATACAGCAGATCTCTCGGTCCTCAGCGTGAATGCTGTCTGTGAAGTGAGTGCACCTAATGACGCAGGATAGTGAAAACCGTATGGAAGCTGTTTTGTTGATAACGCCTTACTTTCGCTTATAACTCAGTTTTTTGTCTATAAAGTGTAGGCACCTTGATGCCGAGTGACTGAATGTAAACGCAGCTACTTTTAGTAGTTAAGCCCCTTGCTCTCCCTTTCTTCTTTCCTCTCTCCTCATGTACAGGGTTGGCTGTTTTACTCATGTTTGTGTGGCAGCTAAGCACTAGTGACAACCACTGATGTATTGTTGTCTATGATAACGTTTGCAAGCCCTGTTGAGTTGGCAGAAGTACACATTTGCGCCTCCGCAACAGTTTCACGTGGCTGTTTGGATATCTATCCATTGCTCTTTTGATTCAAGCCACTGCTGTAACCTAGGCAGTTAGACTGTTTTCTACAATCTCATCACGCAGTTTCCAACTGAACCCTTTGTTTGAAAACAGAGGACTTATGAGCAAACGTTCAAGCAAAGCTGGCACTAACAAAAGCATGGTCTGGGTCAAAGCACTTACTCAAAAGTGAAGGACACTTTAACGCATTAACGGCGCTGATTGCTGACAATGATGCAGTCAATTTACACTCGAGGTTTAGCTGCAGAGGATGGTCTTCACGCGGCGCATTGTTGCATTTTTGTGCCGAAATGCGGAGCCCATGAGGTCCGCGCAATTGAAACAGTTGATTGCCACTGTGAGTGCAGTACGCTCGGACGTATCATCTAACTGCTAATCTTCTGGAGTAAGACATTCCAGTGTTTTAGTTTGCCTGAGAAAATCAAAGAGGACGTCATAAGCGTTCTTGGCAGCATCTGAATTGTGATCTGTGCACGCATATGTAGATTTGGCAAATAAACAATGCCATTCTGATCACGATTTCACAAAAAAATTTTAAGCTATGACTACCGTTTGTAGTGACAATATCAATGTGACGATCATATGACCACGAACACGATTTTCGGTCACCACAACTACCTTAGTCCAGATCTGGAGAACCTGACTGGCTTCAGTTTACGTGTGTGCCACAGGTAACATACTTAAACATTTCAGTTACTTTACTCGACAATATTTTTTCTATGAAACAATTAATTGTTGCGACGATCTCCCTTTCACAGTTCTCAGTTGTCCTTGCAGGCATCTCTTAGATTCCCATTTATGCGAAACTTGGTTATATTTGTAGTTTCGCTTTCCCCTCATATGTTGTAACCATCAAGATGGATGTTTCATCTTGTTCTTAATTATTATCTTTTAGACCAACGAACGTCTTTCGAACAACGAAATAAACAAACTGATCATATCTAAGTGATCTGGGCCTTCCGCCTTGAACTTGCGTTGGAAATGTCTATTAGGGATTGCTTTGAAGGATGTGAAGTGGAAAATCCTCGAAACTTGGCTGTTTCTGTTATATCCGGCTTCGTATTTGCTTTAGCATGGTGGTTAGCCATTGATGCTGCGTGTATTTATGCCACTGAGGATTTTCCGGGTGCATATCACACTATTGGTGTTTTTGGAACGATTGCGTTTGTACTTGTGAACATCATCCCGAACCACGCGGTAAGAATCTAATTGTTGTCCAATTTACTGTGCGCTTTATCTTAAACAGATCTCATGTTCGCTGTTCCCAATTAAGCTAACCGCTCGTTAATCACACCGCGAAGTTCCACAGCCTTACGAAATTGGACATTTTTCGAACAGTTAACAAAGCTTGTGAAAGATGAGCAAAAACATCCTCATTTCTTAAATAAAGTATGTAACGACCATCCAAAACATTCTTATAGTCGCTACATACTCCATGTGAAAAGTGAAACCTCTCGCCTAAGCCACTGTAGGATATGTAGCAGTATCATATCTCGGATTTTATCTGGAAACGAAAACAATTTCATTCTGAATATTGAAATTCGAAACATACCCATCCTGTTTCACCAGTTTGCTTGCCTAAAAATGACGGTAACCAGTCTGACATCTGTGCCATGCTTAAAACTGCTGAGTATCTAAATTGGCTAAGCTCACAAAATCTTACTGGAACATTTCGAGATAGAGTGTATTGCATCGAAAGCCTAACAGTATTCAGTTTGAATATCGTTCAGCGCGGTACATGGTTGCAAACAGCGTGTGTTGTAAAGGTCGGAAACTTACTCCAACTTGACTGACGGCAGCGGCCAAGGAATCGCTTAATGTATGTGTTGTTTCTATGAAACACCATCCGAATTGACCGCAGATGCCAAATTACTAACAGTTTTTGCGACACCTATTTACACTCCCATCAACAATGTCGTTTTCCTGTGATCGATTTTTTAGAACGCTGCCGTAGCCAAAAAACGTGGTCCCAAAGCACTTCCTTAGCGCACAATAGTCATTATAGCGAACACTGTGATGTTGGATCTCATTATGTTGAGCACATTAGCTGTCTTAACATATTTTGTGCTTGCCATAGCGAAGTACACATTGTGAATCACAGCTGCGGTTGAGGTGCATATGAACACACCATCCGACCAGTCTAATAAATGTACCGTTAAATGAACGATGTGATGACCCTAACGTGCTCCACTGGTTAGATGCTGTATTGAAAAGTGTAAAAAGCCATTGAACTACGCGATCTCAGTTGACGATATGATACGCGTGAACAAGGTGACTGATTGGTTCACTGAACCAAGTGCTATCGAGGAACAATGCTACACACAACTCCTCCACATTCATTCCACAATTTTGATTGTTCTGATGTAAAAGTGCTAAGTGTGCACGGTAGAGTGTGACATGCGCGACTCCTGCTTATGGCCTCTGCTCATACCTCGAATTAGCAGTCGAACATGCTGAGCCGGGTACATCGTGGCGGTCAAATATCGACATTTTTATTACACGCATATATTCGTATACGTACCCAACAAATTACGTTCCACAGGTCTTCCGGTAAAAATCACACGCAAGTGGAAGTAATGCGTGCGGTAGGCTAAGGTGATGTTGCATGTCGAAAATGGCGGAATGGGTTAAGTATTTCGTGATTTGTTTGTCATACCGACGTATTTCTCAGTCACACAACTTTCTTCATAATGACGATGTGCTGTAGCCGTATTAGTTCGCAATGTAAATCTCCAGATGGGCAGATTTAGCGATACCGAGCCTCGTTTAGGTGCCAAGTTTTTGGTGGGTCGCATCCCCCGAATAGTGACGACTCATTGTTGCAGCTGGGCTGAGCACATGTCCTCCTCAGCCGATAGATAGTGTGCGTCATTGTTCCGATCGGCGTCCTCCTTCAGATTGACAAGACATGCATCTGTTAACCATAAGTGGCATGACCCAGTTAACGACTGTACGTTTTCGATTCAAATCGTTTGTCCTATTGTCCTCAGATTCACCGGATGTTGAGTTAAAATTAGGTGGCTATCTGACGTAACACTGACTTTCGTTTCTGTAGAGATGAGCAATAATTATGTTTATAATGACTGTTCATCGCTTTTTACATAATCGATTTGTGATACGGACTTGATAGTAAATCCCATCTTGCGAAAAAAGCATCCACTTCTTGAGGTGTTTCTTACCTGGGTAATTTTTTCGCACAAATTTATTTCAGCTTCGAGAAGACTATGACGAAAGGCAGATCGGTCGTCGGTGTGCCTTTGTCTGCCTCTTCGTAGCGTTTCTAATGGCATTCAGTTGCGTAATTGCAGCGTTGTGGGTCCTGTTCGGAGCGTATGTGGCTGCCGGAAAATCTATCATCTGGCCTGGAGTGGCAGTCTTATTGCAGAATCTGCTTCTGTGTGGATCGTCGCTTCTATTTAGATTTGGACGTAAACAAGATGACTAAAAATGACATCATTTTCAAAAACTTCGATCTAATTTATCAGTGAAATATTTCATGAACCTTTTTTTGCTTTACGCACCTCCCATATCTCAACAAAGACCTCAATCATAATTTTTCGTTGTTAATATTATTGTCTGACAATTACATCACAGTGTACAAAATTTAATTGTTTCCTGTTCGTTCGTGAATGCCTATCTTCTTCAGTTGGGGTCCAAAAGCGGGCAAATCACTTGTGTTTTTTTCATTACTGGAGCATAGTTGATGAACGGTTCTGAAATAAATAATCGATTCGGCCATTTTAAAAACAAGATTTACCTTTGAAAGGATACCGTTTTCGACCTTCGTTTTGTGTGCAGATGACAGATTCAGATGGCTGCTGAAAAAAACGGTTAGAAATGTATATTCAGTAACATGAGGATGCCATTCGAATAAACTCAATGATGGGGTCTGATCACCGTCGCCATTTATCAAGAAATAACAACACGACATTGATTTCGGAATGTGGTTTTCACAGAAGCAAGCCAATCTGCTAAGTAACAATAGATAAACGTTGGTAGTTTTGATGCAACGGGTCATGAGAAACATCACAACGAATAGCAAACGCGTATTCTAATGACTTCGGAGTTTGATTCAAAGATGAAACGGACGAGTATGTTTATGGAAAGTATGACATAAGCATGTGCATAAAGACAGTTTACTTGATCAGTGATCCACTCATCCCAGATAAGAGGAACGGTCGATTTCTGATCCGCTAGGAGCTGATTGACGGCTTGTAACAACCGGTGACCATCGCCTACAAGACCGCTTCTCCACAATTCGACGGCTAGAGTGGACACGTCACCTACAAATGGAATCACTGATAAGTCGTGTGATATGGCGAAAATTCCACGAGCAGAGTATCAAGTCTACTCTGTTTAAAACTAGACAACTTTACCCCTGTTTCCAAACTGTTGACCTTAGCAAGCGACATGAATTTCTTACTCACTATCGGTAGTCTTTTCTAAAGCAAGTTCGCACGGAATAACTCGTTATCGACAGAATCCATTTTATCGATTACAGGTTTCATAGTTTGTTGTAAACGGTTTTACTGGTTAACCTGTGATGTAGGTTGCTATGTGTTCGACCTAGAAAAACCACATGTATCAAATAAGTGGATGTGTGCAATAATTAAGTCGAAGGGCGGCAGTCCAAATTGTCACCAAAATCATGAATGCCTTATTAACAGAATCATGTGAAAGGGCAATGTAACTCAGGTATGTTCTAGACAGCTCATCATCATTGTGTGAATCGCGGATAGCATCCAAGGTGGTAATCTGTCCTCTTTGATCACCAACGAAATTGGGACAGATTATTCACAGTCGAACGCGGGTATTAGCAACAACAATAACAGACAGATAATATTAACCAGGAAACATGAGCATCTTTATCCACGCTATATGATATATAGCACTGTTTTATGATGACATCTTGTTTGCAATCGATGTACACAAATTTTGTAGAATTTAAGCAAAAAAGAAAACATACCCTGATAAATATGGGACAAACTGCATTTAAATTGCATTAGAACTGCAAGAAAATTGACCGATCTGAGACAGTACGGATTGGATGAGTGTTTCCATCGTGCTTGAACAAGGCTAGCTAACCTTAGATCATTAAGCATTATTAACCATTGGCCAGTGCTTCAACAAACTGGACATACACTGCCCGGCAAAAATGCTCCTTTTCTACTGTCAAGGAACACTTCTGTTCAGAAGGTTTCCTGAGACAGCTAACATTTATAGTTTAATGTCTGATGGGTGCTCCGTTGATATTGATAACAGCCTTGACATTTTTCAAGAGATCCTCGATGTGAGATAAAGGCGTTCTATTAGGTACATGTTGCAGATGAGATAGGCTTTCAGTGTTAAAGTCATTGATGACAGTGCGACCGAGCGGATCTTAAGCCTGTCCAATCATATAGGTGAGGTGATCGGAGTAACATTCAAACTTACTTCAATTTCAAAAGGCCCTTTACAATCAGGTGTTACGTTACGTTCCAAAGGCTCGTTTGTGGATGATTGCGTTATATACTAATGAATATCAACATTAAGGAGTACCTAATCGCTTCATCCGCCCGTCTAGATAGCATGAATATATCCATCCACATTTTCCGAAATGAGTAGAGTCAAAGGCGGTTCAGATTAATTACCATTACTTCGCCACATTTAGATACAACCATCTTGTCTGCAAAATTCGAACCAGCACTCGTCGGTCCAGATCACTCTGAGTCACTGTTGCAGAGACCAAGACGGTCGTCATTGTCCGTACCTTTCCGATATGGGTGGTTGGCGCGCGTTCTAATAGTGGCTCGGACCAACCCTGAAGAGGCATTAAGTCGAGACATCTCCGTAGCTTCTATAAACAGTTTCGCACAAACTAATCACAGTGGGCATTGATAATATTTTGGTGATTCGTTTTCGTCCGCTACCCTCCATGTCACGTATCTCCGGTTGAAAGCGTGACACCCATCCCCCTACCATCCGGCAAAATTGAGGAAAAACAATCCAGTCTCTTGATTTGCTTCCCCAAAACATGTACACAGTTGAAAAATTCCCGACGTCCGGCGAAATACTGATATTCACCCCACCTCATATGACGCCATATTACGGAGACCGGTGACAATAACGGACAATGAAAATCATAAAGTAAACGCACGTTGACAGCGAAGTGTGATTTATCATCACAGTACGGACAGTGACAATGCACGTCACTTGGTGATAATGTAGCGGCAGCTAACCTTCCCCGAAAAGACGACTACCTAAGTCAATCATACAGACAAGACCGTTTTCTGTCAGGTGGTACGTTTCGGATGAATTGACGAGAAGGGAAGCTGTTACAGAATCGACTTTACGGTTTCCAGAAGTTCAAAAGTGTTAACGCGATGTGGTTCTCTTCAGTTAAGGCTTTCTTTTTACGGAAAGGACAGAAGAGATAATGATGATTTGAATCCCCGAAGGACGGAATATTACCTGCCAATAATTGTCCCAACTCTATGGATTGGGCTAGGGCTTTCAACAATCCGACTTCTTCGTATTTGCTGCCAGGTTTCGTTGACCACTTTCGAGCCTCAGTTTTCCGGCGGTTTTTAGCTGATCGACTGAAAACAGGGCAAGAATTGAAGTATTGCGATAACAGATCAAGAAGATCCAAAATTAATTTGGTTGAGAAACATTTGAGTAGAATAAAAATACACGAGGATATTTAACAGTAAAAGCAGCACGTCTCCAAAAGTAGCACGGGGTTCGAGACAATAATATTGAATTGAGTGTATTGTCAAAAAAACTCACCCAGCTTGTCTTGTACCAGCAGACCGGATGCTCAGACAACTGGTTGAGTTCGTCAGACTGGAATCTGAAATACTGCTAGTATCCGAGAGTATATCGGTCTCAGTGGCGGTGTCGACTGAAAAGAGAGATACGGAAAGAAGTATGTGTTTGGGATTTAAAAAATGCGAGCATGCAAACTCATAGGAGTTTAATAGATAGGTAAGAGAAATTTGAAACACTGAGTTCCCTTTATCCAGTTCAGTAGGACGGCAAAAAGACATACATTGCGTATATCCCAAGTGAGGATAGCCCTTCTCATCTAACATACAGTAGCAAACAAGCTGGGTCGCATTGGTTTATCGTCAGGCTAGATATATCAAAATCTGTCAGAACATTTACTGCTGGAAATAAACATGAAATGGTGGAATTATGACGCCAGACAAATCAATGACATGTGGCAGTCACATGAACAATGGTTCTAGTTCCGTTTGAAGACTGGAGGTTAGCTAAGGTAGTTGTGCGCCCTGGGCGTAACATTTTTGAGCGCACAGTACAGACGAATTCCGACATCCTCGTCTGTGATCAGAAGTTGACATCTCAGTGTTCTCGACTAGATATTCTCCACCTGAATATCATTAAGTCATGCTGAGAAAGTGGTTTAAACACTCGATGTTACATTACGCTCACTTACGATGAAAAATAAATCATGTTCGCAGTAAAACGTGATACTTCCAAATCGTTCAAACAAAAAGCTGATGAAACCGTTCAAAGCCGTCGAAACTTAATTTTTAAAAAAACAAGCGTCCTGATAAATGTCGGACTAAATGGAGGATGGTGGCGCAAGTCTAGTCAGAACCGTCGCAGCGAGAGGCGAATGACCTAGACTCACTAGTTAGCGAACACGGAAAAATACACACCAAAGGAACAAAACACCATTTTGAATTAGACAACGTCTGCGAGACGAGAGATGAACGACACCAGTACCGGCTGTTTATCAAGCGTGAATGAGAACAATGATAAGCAGGTGCGGTTGTTCGTGGAACGTTATGAAAACGCTAACAAAATTCATTTACTTACAGGAAGGATCATAGTCACCGTGCAAATTGGCCAGTCGTTTCATCTCAGCCTCATCTTTGTGACTTCGACGCAGCGCAATGAGGCGATCGAACAGTGTGATGAATTCTTTGCGTGTTTGAAGTAGGCGTTCGAAATGGGCAGAATATGACTCTCTCAGTTTTGGTTTCAACAGTTTCTCTAAGATTTCGAGTCTGTGGTGTAAAGAAGCCTGCGTCAAACAGGAAACATGTACAGAGTTGGGTCTGGCTACAAAAAATATAGCAAATAATATGAACAAACAAAAAAGCACGCGGGTAGATGAAGCCGGATGAGCAGCTTGTAAATGTCATGATCAAAGAGAACCGCGCACAGGTGGTCTCTACCCACGTTAAGAATTGGTACGCCAATTAACTAATTGTTCTCAGGGAGGAACTCTATGGCAGTGAAATAGGCTAAATTACAAAAACTGACGAATGTGAACAGCGTGAAAGCTGGAAAGGCTTATGTCGACCAATGATGAAAGAACTTCACATTTGAAGATTATCGATGAGCATGACAGATCGTGGAAAGTACAAACCAAATCAGAGTTTAACAAATGGACAGAAATAGGATGATCAGCGAACCACGTATTGTAAAGTGGTAGTCAAAGCCGAATCACAAACCAAGCTATATGAGACCCTGTGATCTACCGGGTTTTCACAGCATCAGTCTGTGGTAATCGTTATTCGTCCAGTTCTAATAAGAGATCTAGCTACAGACTCTGCACCTATCTTTCATTCTAGCGAACAACCTGACCAGTTGGACGGCACTAACATCCGATAAGACGTTGTCATCAGTGTGTGCTCTCGTCCCATAGAACCTTGGTGGGTAGCCGATGCTGAATAAAAATTAGAGTTGATTAAAAAAGAAGATAACCAGATACGAAACAGTGGACATTGCCTAAAACTATCCGAAGGAAGTCAACTGTGAAAGACGCTGAAAGTGTTGGCAAAATGTCTATGTTTCCAAAATCGGAGAATTGGCAAATTTCCACCAAAAAAGTGACTACAGAGTTCAACGTTAGGTGACTGAACAGTCTTGTAGCAGGGTATCGAAGTCTCAGAGATTTCAACTCAAAACTTTAGTCTATGTAGTCAAAGACATCACTATTGAGAGGATACATAAAGATACTTCGACAATTGCGCAGAGAACGGATAAGTTACAAATGAGAGAGAAGATACTCAATCAATATAGACAGATATTGCTATGTGTATAAACCTACCAACCGACGAGCCTCAAGCCACAGTTCACCATCTAGAGCCGTAACGATTGCCAAATCCGGGTTCTGTATGTTTGGAGCAGTGAAAGTAACAAAGATACGGAACAAAAGTTAACGAAAACAACAAAGTCTAATGAAGCTCACAGGAAAAGTTTAAAAACTCCAAGATGTATCACGTTAGTTCAGTCTAGCAACGGGAAAGTTAATGTGCTTCCGGAAATGTACATGATGAAGCCGTGAAATTCAAACGAACACAACAAATAATTACATATGAGGATACAATGCTCATACATTGAAAAGCTGTCAACACTCGGAGGCTGATATTCTACAAGGACATTTTTTAACCCAAACGTAAACTATTCGATATAAGAGAAAACAATACATACAAAAGTCGTTTCATATTGAAAGAAATTTCGAACCAACCCAATTGATGTCAAACATGTTCACGGATCGCACTTTTAGGCCGGATGGGTTGAATGCTGATATCATAAACTGAAAGCTTGATAGGGACGAAGATATTTTGGTTCCCGGTAAAGTAAACTAACTTTAAAAGGTGAGCATATAATTGAAAGATCACCAAAATTGTGAAGAGTGACAAGGAGAGATAACAGCAGCTATCACTGATGAAGCAGCACCTGAGCAGTCAAGAGATAGGGAACAGAGAAGACTCATCGGTGTCGAGACGTCTGAAATAGTTCGATCTGCAGGCACTGTTATTCTAAGACTATAGTTGGTGGCATCCGTTTCAGATTAGCCTGTCACAATAACCAAAGTCAAAGGACGCCTGCATATAACATTCACAATGAGTGGCGTGCAGTGAACCACCTGCTGTCTCACTCACACACCACGTAGCCAGTGTGAACTTGATTGAATAAGACCAGAAGGCATGTGAGTAAGGCCTTGTGTTTAGTCGGTCAGTGATGGATTCCAAACTATACGGATTACCTAGAATGCATAGTATATCATTGTGACCAAATTTTATCATGAACAAGTCATCATACTGTGTTCTAGCAAAGAAGTCGAACAAGTTACTAGAACAGACTAGACGGAAGTTGACCATGTATAGTTTGCGTAAACAATTCCAGCTTGTCCGTGCCTTAATAACGCTCAACGTAGCACGGAAACATAGGTTATCCAATGACGCTGCTCATACTCATACAGATACTCTACTGAAAGAGACAACAGATCGTTCGTGCGACAGTCCTAAAAATACAAGCTGAAACATTGGTTCACCAATGACGGGACCCAAACAGCTGGTTTACCACCACACCTACAATATTCAGCTCCAGTTTGAATGAAGCCAATATATGCAAAGAGATAAGCTAATTATGCCATCCTTTTCTTAGCCAAGCATAAGTTGGATCAACTGATATATCGCATCAAACAGTATGATTTCAACGCCCGTTACGTTGACTATACCGCTCGCGTCATAGATATGTTGAAAAGACCAATGAAACAATAACCTAGATGAGCGTAGCAGAACAGCAACATTGTCTTCATCGGGGAATCAGTCATGAGAAGACAGAGTCATTTGCGTGTCCTACTGTTTAGCCACTTAAACAGTTCGTTGAAACTCGGAATACATCGTGGGACACCTGGGGTTGGTTAATGCACACATTCAAACAAGTTTGTAATAGTTATGCAGAGAAAAATTATCCGCAGCCTAGTAAACGATACTTGGAAAGTGTTCCGCTGATACAATGGAATGATGGATGTAAATCGTTGAACAATGGCTATGTGGAACCGTTCGCATGGGGCAGCCCAATTGTTGCTATGAGATGGATTCGACCTTAAAGTCCACTTCGATATCTATCTGACGTAACAGTGAGTAAACAGTCACAATGGTACTTCAAGCACCTCTTGTACCTCTTTTAAACTATAGACCCATTCAATCGAATGTTGGCAACTAGTTTGGGCATTTTTGTATTTTAATTAGCTCGACAGAAAAAAGCTTTTTTGATCATTCGTCCTGCAAAGAATGCTGGTGATCGTATTACAGGTCCAGTACATACGGCCCGCGTTTAACGCAAATTTTCGTGTATATGAATCTCGTTCTGTATTCGGTCGGCAGCGTCACGACACAGCACATCAGTGGATCAATACGCTGTGCTACCAACATAGAAGTGATGAATGTTAGTTGCGTTCGGTTAACAAAATGATGTATCCCCATTGTCAAGCTCAATCTCGTCTGAGCTAACGGTCCAATCATCACAACAGGATTTCCGTGTACTACGAAAATAGCGTGAAAACAGCTTTAAAAGAGCTGAACACTGCTTCAAAATTACGGTGCCATGTTTTCGCCAACGAAAACAAAACTGATCGTTTAATCCACAATTACTGAGCACACACGGCTATGTTGTCATTCAGTAAAATAGTTATCTGGAGTTACGACTCGAGCAGTACTCAGAGCTGGTTGCAGCTTTCGCAATAGGATAGACTTTTCGGCGAACTGCCTTCGAAAAGAAGCATTCGATTAGAGTCTTATTCCTGGGATCACCCGTTAGCAATACTACAACAGAGAATTAAATCCACGTACCCTTCGACAGGAATGGGTTGAAAAGTCTGTCCGAATGAGGAAGCTGCGCTAGAATATGAATTGTGATTTACATTAACCAAATCCCATGCCGCTTGCCAACATTTGGACTAGCAGAGTGACACATGTGCGTGAAAGTTGTCAGGTATATACAGCGACGTCGACGAAATGTCGAATGAGGTAATAATCCTAGCAGCTCCTTAAAATGAAGGAAAATTTTAAACAACTGACGGGGTTTGAAAAGTAGCACCTTCAAACAAGGCTTTGAAAGCGACAAACGGAAACAAACATTAAGGGAAAAGATTTGTACACGTTCCCTTTTGAACGTGACACATTCTTTAAGTTTAGTCCTGATTTAATGAGTTCAACTAACAACATGAGGAAAGTTGAATAGTCAACATGCATTCGTCTACCCCAAAACACTGAAGCCTCAGGAGAATGACAATAATTTCGGACGAGTGAATAGTCAACCAGTAACGTGTTAATGTGTGAAGAGATATATGCAACTGGGCAGGATTCCACAATTATGTTCGAAGTTGTTGTCTTTGACAATAAACCTGAACAAACGAGTTCACGTTCTACCACTAGTCTGAACAACTAATCTAAACGACGCGGGGCTGATAGAAATCACCAGTAGCTCATGATTGCTCATATAGGTGAACATACCTTCAAATAATCCAAATAGATCATAATTGCTTCTTGATGTCGAGATAACTCTCGAAGACGGCCTGAAAATACAGAACGTTTGTAAGTATAAAGTCTCAACACTGAGCATCATCAAAAGTCAAAAGTTGAGTGAGAAATAACCTGGAAGTTATTCTATTACGCGAACCGTCAATATTAGAAGAACAGGTAGGCTAAATGAAAGGCGGATGTAAACAGGTACAGACAGAATTCGCTGAAAAGTGAACAAGGTTCTAGAATAGCGAGCATAACGTAACTACTGAGAATTAAGTATTCCAGCTAATCGAAAATCGTGCCGGGCATATAGGTGTTAAACGGCATCATCGACACCATACATCGTCTCTCGGACACCAGCCTGGAGGGGACACGGTAAAACCCTGATGTCAACGTTGGGTCACATCGATACACTTGATTCGATAAAAGACTTCACGAGGAAGTGAAAATACAGGTGGGATTAATCCGCACTTTTATAGCGATCGGCTAGGTTTCATTCTAAATGTAACCCTTGCTGAGACTACTTAAAAGTGTCTGAAATAGTTTATTCTCAAAAAGTACCACTTCGCTGGTCAGATCACTTTGTCCAATTGCGTAGAACTGTGACAAGGCCACAAGCAACTCAACGTCTTGATCACAGTTTGTACCCTAATTGGAATTGACCCTTCTCTGAAGATGTTGTGGCGTTAAACACGACAATTTTATCCCCGTATCTATGGTGTCCAATCTATGATAGACAGGTGATCGGAGCATCCTGTAGACATCTCGAGCAGTTCCATGTTGCTGTTATCATTATCTTAACCGTTTCACGTTAACTAACGTCAACGTAGGTCAACAATAAGCTTTATGTACTCCGAGAGTTGAACTCGCAGATTCATTAAATTTCAAACTATAAATCAGTGGCGGGGTGGGGTAATCGCACCATTCATTCTATTAAATTACCCGTGCGTTGAACTCGTCTAAGTTACCTAATGTAATTCTTAGATTTCAGTTGATAAATCGTCGGTACCTCCAAAAAATTAACCAGACACAACTCCAAACGCACCTGCTGCGGGCCTACTGGCATGCTGTTGTGACTTTGAGGCTTAAATGAAAGACCAGTAAGATATCCTAGCAAATGTTGCAAAAAAATTGAGCGTACTGATGATGATGCAAGAAACGAAGTTAACAAGGGCGAAACAACGAGGAAAATGTCTGCCACTTCAACGACTTGTCTTAGTTGATTACAGGACTGCAGTAAGCCAAAGATCGACGGAGTTTGTTCATCCGTTTAGTGTCCGTAAGACACGTAAAATATCATGAAGACGAGAAGTGAAATTGAACCCCTTGGAACAGAAGCAATAAAGTTGAGAGAAAAATGATTAACCACAGGCAATTCACATTGCACAAGTTAAATGGACGAAAGTACGAGTGCTCCATCAAGGTATCATGGAAAAATCCTCCTGTTTTCGAGACAACGCTTGAAGAAAAAGCGCACCACAACTGAAAATCTTACTACTCGTTGACAACAAGGATGGGAACTTTAGGTTCCGGAAGTAACATAACGACAGTGTTCTAGTGTCAGCGGGATAAAACGCTGAAAAGTTTCATGGATAGTGTAATGAGCATGCTAATATAATTCTCACAAGGTAATTGGACTGAATTATTATAGGCTGCAATAGAACTAGTTTATTTTGCTGTACTCTTCAAAACGAAGCAGCATACTCAAGAGGACGTTGCACAAGAGAGGAAAGTCTTAAAGAAAGTTAATCGTTCTATCGGCTTGCTAAGCTATTGAAGAAAAGTGTCCCTTCTTGATAACTAGAAAAAGTTAGAATGGGAGATGTTTCAACAAGATAAGGGAGGATTAGCTTAGTGTTATCTGTGAAGGCAGTAAGAAGGTATGGATGGCATACAAATTACGTGAAGAAAGAATGATGACTAATGTGAACTAGGAAAATATTTCGAGAGCTGATGGTAACGTTGATGATAATGCCTTGTGATTTAAGTGATATGGAACCGTTAACTTGAAAATACCGCCTACGACAACGGAGGAGTGTAAGAACAGTTAAAATCGACAAGAAGAAACAACGCAATGGAGAACGCAGAATGTCCTGTACCGGCAGAGTTCGATGCGTCGAGAAGATCAGTACGGTTGGCAAACGTGAATGGACAGGCTTCTCAAAGAGGGAAAGGTTGTGGTGAAAATCTACTCGATTCACCGCTTATCCAAACCCCGACAAAATAGGAGTTCTAACAAGGAACCAATCCAAACGTCGCGTTGAAGATACTACACCGGGACTGGACGAATAGTCTCAATGTTACGCCTTCTGTGATTCGCCTATTTCTTTGTTCCCTATTACACTAATTAACGTTCAGTTTGTGACTTTGTATGTGCTAATACGACCAACCAATGAGTGACTATGATTTCTTTAATACTGTTGTACATTCATAAATTCGGCTTCTGGTGTCATGAATACGAACTGCTTACTGCAACTAGTACGAGGTCTTCTTCTTAATACTTGCGTGAGAGGTTTCAATCCGAGTACGATTTCTAGGGCTATTCGAAGTCTCTAATTCCGAGTATTACAATATAGTAGAATAAGGATAACATAAACGAATAACATTGCAGATGACAAGTGTAACAGCAGTCTCAATTAGTCTTAGTCGTTCGAGCGAGAAACTAACCTGCCAACTTGTGCGCCTGCGTTTGAATCTCTTGCTCGGACAGTACAACATCTGGATCGTCCGTAGACTGTGGTTGAGTTAATCTGGATTGGGAGACGGCAATAGACCAAAGCTCTGTTTGGATGGTAGACAGGAATGTGCGAGCAGCAGCTGCAAAAAAACCAGCGCGTAGGTACACCTGACCTGCATATGCCAATTTTTGTATGCCTATCAAGTTTGTCGCCCACGAACGCCCAATTGACTAGATAAAACGAAAGAGTTAATCGATTGTAGGAAGAATCGGAATTAATGTTCAAGTGGGTGGCACGAGAGAGATTGAACAACAGACATCACAGTGAGAATGTTTAAGAAAGTGTCGGGTAGCATATAGCCTTAGAGATTTAAGCTAGCTAGTCTTGATAATTCAATCAATGAAACGAGAATTGTATTTTATGGAAGCGCGATCGGAGTTCTAATCCCGGCTGTGACAAGGATACGCACTACTGTTGAACTGTAAGAAGAGCGAAACTCAGACATAGTGTTATTTTTAAAGGCTGGCTGGAAGGTTTATCTGAATGCGAAGGCTGCGACCAATTGTGGACGAAATTCAACTTGAAATTAACCAAATTCTAAAATAGTTATCAGTAATGTAAACCCCATAGTTTATGAACTGGAATGATGCAGTAAAGTTCACAGAGCGTCATTCAGTCAGTCGCATCGTACCTGGCCGCAAATTGTGAAAAGATATACTAATGCGACTTCTCAACATAAATGATAAAATGTAACCTGAACATCACTTGTCGAGTAGTAGTTTATTCCGGACTGTATTAGAATACCTTGACAGTGCTTGATGGGGTACGAAGCCAGTGCGATAGTTCATAAACTAGGAACTCAAGTGTCCCTGACGAATAAGAAAATCAATTTTCGTAATATCTGAACAAGGTTTGGCGACGTTTGATGACAACCCAAGTCGTAAAGCTAATGTTTTAGTGGAAAACTCATGTCAATACATTCAAGTGATAGAAAAATCAGATGGTTACTGAAACATCTACTCGAAAGATCCACTGTAATTGGCCGATTGGTCACCTAGAGGCAACAGTATCGTTGCGTATTCACAAACTGTTGCAAATACTTTCACCCAACAATTCAATACACAATTTCTGTTTTCATTCATTGCCATAAAGGATAGATGAATAAGTGCATCATACAAATGAAGTGATTATGAAACCGAAAACAATATGGAATCTGTCTGAGAGTGTCACTGGCTGGTTGTGAGTAAATATTCGGCCAGGAGGCAGCACAAGGGAAGTGACTGCTAATTAGTCATTGAGCAGTGAGGAATGACAATTAGGCCTGATAACTTGGAAAAACCACAGGGTCCTAGCGTGAACATACAGTCCAAAACCAACATTTTCCCTAATTGGACGCGACAAATGACGATCACAAGAGGGTTGTGACCACTCTCAAGTTGCAACCCCAAGATCTACGAATCAAAGACTAATCACGAATTTACCAACCTACCCATGTAACAAATGGACAACAAAAACATGACGAAACGAGTTAGAACACAGCAGAAATACTAACTATACGTCTGCTGATGTGTAAAATCTGTCGTTAAAATGGGTAAACATCCTATCATATCTCCGTAAATCGACAGGCGAACAAAACGTAAAACGCGACACGTAACATCAATCATACAAACCTTCAGATTTGCGTCCTAAATTTGCAAGTGATACTCGGCAATGCGATTTCTATTGTTTCGCGATCATGTGGCCTATTTTAACAAATTCAATTCGTCAAGAAAAAGGAAAATCAGCCGGTGGTCACAAACATGATATATGAGGACTTAACTTGAAACTGAACTTTTCGGGAGCCCAGAAAATCAATTTTCGGTTGACAGGATTGCCAACAACTGCAGTAGTGGTGAAACGATGGAGCATACAAGGAAAACAGACCAAGTCGGACTGCTTTAATACGAAAAGTGGATGGGTGTTATAACGTTTCCATAATGTTTAATCCCTATTCAATTTAACCCGACCAGTTTTGTCTTTCGCCTAATTCGACAGACAGAAATAGTCTGAATTTAGTTCTCGGTGGTAACTTTGCACGTTACGAGTCGAAGTTCTTGCTCGTCGACCACCGGTATTATAAGGAACATTCATGGCGGGGGGATTACTAAGTTACTTGTTCATATACTGCATTAGTGTGAACAAACACAATCCATCTCGGACTGTACCGACTTGCACTGGTCACAACCAGGAGGGCCGTCATCAGAAATGAGAACATTATACTCCTTTACGTCACTAGTTGAACACGTTAATATGAACGATGCAGTGCATGAACTCAAATGCGCACTTGTCAGTTAACGTGAGTGATTTAATGTATTTACTTATTCTCATTCCACAATCTGTCTTCGTCACACTTGCCAGAGGGTTTCACCAGATCGAATAGGGCTGATTGGAGTTCGTTTTTTGATTAGATCAATAAGGGTCAGGTAGGTAGAGACGACAGACCAGTTTACTTCGCATTTGGAGGTGATTTCGAAAAATCATGAGCACACACTTAGAAACGAACAGTAGACAAAAGTAAACAAAACAGTCACTGGGATGTATACGGTTATGCACGAGTGTTACCAATGCACGTTTTACCTTAAACTCTGTTGAATCCACAGGGTAAAGTTCAATAGCCTCGCTGTATAAGTTATGTGCTTGAACATACGCGATGAGTTCCTCGGAGTGTTCAGGGCCTGAAATGAACGAAACAGAGGTATGAATAAATGAACGTCGGTCTGCAGAATAATCAGTGGCTTGCATGAAACAACACACATCAACAGAACAAAAAAAAGGATCTGGTGACACAACGAAGTTGGAATGTGTGGCCCGAGATATCACAGAGTTGAATAAATCGATCTGTCATTCGTTTCAATACACGCTACAACTTAGGTTTCTATCATTTAACACTATGATTCACAAATGGATTTACAGTAGCTACATCACGCGCAGACAAACAAAAGTTGGAATCCGCACCTGTGAACGGAGTACAGGACACAGACAACAGTGAGCGGCTTCTGATCAGTCAGAAATGTAACAGAGATATCCTTTTGGGTTAACAAGACGAATGACAGCTACCCACAAACACGCACTCTGCACTGACAGCGGGAAAAACATTGGTTTCAACAAACTGATACATTTCACTGGGTCTTATTTAGGATGAAAAGTGCATCGGGTAGCAGAAAAACAAAATCTTTAAATAGAGAAATCAAACGATCACTGGTTTAGGAAACGGTGCCTCAATGTGCACCGAAATGTGAGGATATGATTGATATAGCCACGACCAGCTTAGAAACATGCATATTCACGTACTTTATTTTTCAGAAGCACCATTATGAGGACCATGGGTATACGAGATACGACGTAAATAAGGTTAACATCTTTGTGGTTGACTCGTGATGTCCTGGAGCCTTTCTGAAGAAGGGAATGGCTGCTGATGTGTATCAATCGTGAGGCAAGTTTGTATTATCTCGTATCAAACAGATGTGTGGTGGTCAGTTCAGAAAATAAGAGGTGGCCCATAAACCAGCGACCAGTTTAAAAGCCTATCTGTTTTATCCGGTTTTTGCTTTGTTTCATGGGCCGCTGCATTACGAGCGTGTTGCGCATTTTGGATACGACAGAAACAAGATTAATACTTACATGAGTGTCAAATATTGTAGTGACACCTTTTCGCAAACATAAATGACTGTTGGCAAGTACAATTCATGAAGCACATCTTAAGATCCCGATACGGAACGAAGGGGTCCGGTTAGTTCAGATAACAATCCATCACGACCACCTTTGAAAATACCTTGAGAAAGAGGATTCGAAACTGAAGTTTTACCACATTTCAATAACTAGAGCCATGAAATCAACTCGGTTTCTGACGAAAGACTCTCAAGAACCTCATGAACACATAAACAGTCTCCATCCTCTACAGCTGAATGAGCTAGCCCACCGCAGTTGAAACGTTCCTCGAAGTGTGTGGCTTATTGTTTAGGCCGCCGAGACAATCCGTAAATTCGAGAGCCGTCTTTTTCACACATAATCTTTATAAAGTCATGTTGTCCAATACTCAAATGCACCACTTCACTGTCGTGATTCGAGCAGACAAGGCGTAAGTCATCACCATCATCAAAAAAGTCATGAGTCTGACCAGAAGGTAGTGGGACTCGGACCGCCTCTCACCTCAACACTGACGTGGAATATCTTAGAAGAAACGGTATCGAAAAGTTTACAGAGTAACAACAATAGTAAAAGAGGATTAGACGGGAGAACTATAAATATTGTGGATGCGTGCAAGCCATTGACGGCGGCACACTCATCTCAGGTTGCGTTTCTGACCAGCAATTTAAACGACCACGGAGACCCCAGCCAGGCGGGCGACACCTGTCCACGTTGTTCAATAGAACAGTTAGGGTCTTCATATTTCGTGACTACGCTGATGTCTAACCACCACGCGGTTTTACCAAACTGTTGACGACCTCAGCAAACAATGTCCGGTGTGGCAAACGCTCAGCTGGCATGCAGACTACACGATCCAACCATCGCGAACTGTGTAACGCGACCAGCCGACCAATTGATCGCGCATCACCAGCGTTCCGGAATATGCGCCGGCAAACGGTCGTATACTTCCGGCAGTCAGTTCAATTGATGTGGGCTAATTGGCGGAGACAATGATGGTCAAACACAGCAAGTTTGTTGACATCTTCGCTGCGAACAGGCCATATAGGCATCCCATACCCTCCCTTTTAGCGACAACCGGATGTCTTCCCAACGCCACAGATGACGCTATTTGGAAAGGGTAACACGTGCCTTTCCTTTCCCCGCTGGTGTCTCATCAGCAACATTACAGGCTGATGAGATAGTGCCACCCAAGTATGTGAAGATGTCCACAGTCCAAACGCATTACAGCTCTGTATGTAATCCCTTATGGAACTCGACATCTGAGGTCACTAAAAAAAGCTCCTTTGCCCTCCGAATATAGCTGTTCATTCCCGTATGTGCCAGATGAACATGCACCAACATCTTCCGCTGCAAGGTTCTCGGAATTTTTCTTTTGAATATTAAACCACCTTCTTTGATAAATTGATCGCGGTCAATAAAGAAGACCGCTAGTTCCTCGGGTAACTTTTTCTTATCATGTGGCCAACCGTCTTTAATTGTTTCAATCAGACGCTGTAACGTAGCGTCCTGTGCCATTGTTTCTTTTATGTCTATGATTAGGGCGGTTTCCGTCATAGTATAATCTATAGCCGCAATAGTGTCAAAATGAAGCTCTTTACAGGAGGAACCTTTCCCACAAGCTGTGGACAGGGTATCAGCTATATGTGTCTGAGTCCCTGGTGGACAGATCACTTTGAGGTCATATTTTTGCAGTCTGATTAGCCTTCTCGCAGTATCGGATATCAGTTTCTTCACTATTGAAACTAATGGTTTGTGGTCAGTGTGGACTATTGTTTTCCGACCAAAAGTATAAGTGCTGAAACGTTCCAGGGCGAAGATCACTGTCAGCATTTCCCTTTCAAGTTGCGCATAGTTTCGCTTAGCAGGCAAAAGACTCCTGATTCGGTAGTCTAATGGTCTTCCGTTTTGTAATAATACCGCCCCCAGGTCAGTTTCACTGCAACCACATTGAATGACTAGAGATAATACTGGATTGTAATAGTTCAATCTAAGGACCTCGGTAATAACTAGTTTGATTTAACCAAATACTGTCTGGTATTGTTCCCATTTCTATCGTACTCCTTTTTGGGTCAACATGAGGATAGGATGCATCATGTTGGATAGGTTTGGGAGAAATCGACTCAAATAATTGACCATACCATTAAGTTGTTATACTGGTTTCACACCCTCAGCAGCTGGTATCGTGACTACAGCCTTTGTCTATCCGGGATCTAGTTTGAGTTCGTTTGATGTTAGCAAATGTCCGTAAAAAGTGATCTCTTTTTCTCGTAAAGCCACTTTGTCGCGTGACAGGCGAATTCTTCGATTGATGTGGCGCTTCAGAAATTCTTCCAGGTTCCTGACATGATCCTCTATAATTTTTCCAGAAATTAAGACGTCAGTTACGACACACGCGACACCTTTCAATTTGTCAAGTACTAGATTAAACGCTTTTGAAAAATTTCGCTGAAGGCCTTCAGTTCGAAAAGTAGACGAAAAGTAACATGTCTAAAGGGAGTTCCAAATGTGCTAAAGTAACTGGGCAATTCGTCTAGTTTTAATTACCAAAAGGCCGATGATAGGTCTACCTTTGTGAAAAATTGGGCTTGGCTAAGTTCCGGTAGAATGTCATCAATGGTTGGTGGACGGTAATATTCTCTTCGGAGTACCTTATTCAGTGGCTTGGGATCGATACACAAACGGATGTCATCTGACTTTTTAAAGTTACGACAATCTGACTGACCCAATCGGTTGGTTCCTCTACCAGAACAATCAGGTTAATTCGAACTAGTCGGTCCAATTCCGCTTTATATTTATCATATATGGCCAACGGAATCTCTCAGACTGATAACGCAACAGGAACGACATCGATAACTACAGATAAACTAACGGCGCTTGGCATGTGACCGAGAGTCGAATGAAAAACACACGAATAATGATCGAGAAGATCGGAATCGGCTAATTTATGCAGAAGTTCATCGTGATTAACGATGATGAAACTCATCAAGTGAATGGTATGAACACCTACAACGAGCGCTGAATCCCGATCAATCACAAAAAATCAAAAATATAAATCTGCCCATTCTTTGGATTCGTGACAAACAGTGCTACAACCCCGTGGATGCTCGTTGCCGCACCACTTCACATTTTCAGCCGTGCATTTGATTCGTGTATGTTGGCCTCCTTGAAGCAACCTGATGATAGGACATTAACTGATGTTTGAAGCACTGGGTTCCATTTAATAACTTAATCAGTGCAGAAAGAAGATATCTGTTGCGATATGTTAACATTTCGTTTACTGTTATCAGTTGCAAACGTAAAACACGCGAGTTATATATATGACACAAATAAAAATAGACAGTGTGGACACGCATACAGTCACACCACGTAGAATGTCATCACCATCACGGCAATCCTATGGGTTGTTTCAACCACTTTTGTGCACATAGCGCCGGTTGATGAATTTTGATCGATATGGCGTCGCTAAAGATCAGTAGCTTCGGCTTCTGATGACGTAACAATATTTTGAATGATCTAAGTAGGTCAAGCTCAGGTGATCTGTTATCATGAGATGTCCGACAGTCGATGATGCGAGGTTTCCAGTAACGGATTCACCAGTTTCAGATTGTTTTTGTCATGAGCTGTTTTCACCAGTTCTGGACGTGTTCTGCCACTCGCTGAGATAGCTATCGGTCTGTTCTGCCTATGTAAACGTCACCGCAACTGCAAGTGAACTAACAGACAACGTGAGAGACAGAATTGTCAGATAAACTACGTTCGCGGTTGTGTAGAACGGGTCCTTTGGTGGTTTGAACCAAGTGTAATTGGGCAGCCGCATACGTACGGGATAGGGCACATTGCAATTTGCGCTTGATATCGTTTGCCAGATGATCACCTCTGAATTGCAAAAATAAGAAGATATCTTTATTTTGAGCTGTTTGCACTGATACATTGCATTTGGTCGTCTTGTTGTGATTATCTATGAACTTTTCAGGATATCCGCTTGCCAGTAAAGTTTTCCTCAGCACTTCTCGTTCCATCTGCAGCTTATCAGGAGTGCAAATATGCCTGGCCCTATGAAATAGGGTTCTGGCCAAACCCCGCTTCTTTGCTATCGGAGTAAAGCTGGAGAACTGGAGATATCGTCCGCCCCATGTTGCTTTGCGATGAACCGATGACTGTAGTGTCCCATCCTCATGTCTGGTGATCAGTACACCTAAGAAAGCTAAATTGCTGTTTGATTCCCTTTCGTGAGACAATGATAGGTTCGGAGGAATGGAGTCAAGGAAGTTGAAAAATAAATCAAAATGGTCAGTGTTCATAAAAATCGAAATATCATCAACATACCGTTTGTACAATAAGGCTTTGGCAATATCATCTGGGACCTGTCGTTTAATCATTCCCAAGAAGATGTCGGCTAATGTTGGGTCTAACGGACTACCCATAGCCACTCCGTCTACTTGTCTATAAGAAAGCCCTTCAAAAATTGAACCTGATATTTTCTGTACACAGTAAAATGAGAACCTAATGATATTCAAGTGGAAGACCTATATCACAGTTTGGGCTGGAAATCAAATCACATAAAACCTCAACTGTCTCTCGAAGAGGAGCGTTCGTGAAAAGAGAATCAACGTCAATCGAATACATCGTTTGTGAACTCACCGACACGCATTCTAATGTCTCCGATAGTTCAAAAGAATCCTTCGCAAAATTTTATCCCCCTCCATTGCCTAAAATTTAGTTTTCGTTTGTGTAGCTCGTGTGCATGGCTTGCCAAGCCTTTGGCTCATGCTTGTATGTGTTATTTCCTTGTATAGGACTGTTGGTGGAACCCCTACTTCTGAAGAACGCTGTAACCTGGTGTCTCCACGTTGCCCCAAAGTTGGTTCGCGAGTGCAGCGGACAATCAGAGTAAAGATCGGCTTGTATGACTACATATATATATATATATATATATATATATATATACAACGTACTGTGTTGGAAACAGTTAGTCTCCTTTTAGGAAAAATGGTTTTATTTCATTAATAAAAAATGCCGGAACATCCGACATGTTTTGTCTTAATCACAAGGTCGTAGTGTTGTTGGTAAAAACAGGGCCGCGAATAACCCACAAATTGATGAGTATATGAAGAAATTCATCTCATGTTACGTCTTTGTCGGTTCCATTCAACTCTTCTGTTGAAATCAGAAAACTGCTGTCATCAGTAGAAAATATAGCTACAAACCATTGTCAGTAGCAAGAATGTTATTATGCTTTGGCTGCGATTATACACATTTCTAAGCAAGGGTAAAAATTCATCGGAAAGAAAAACAAAAATTGGAAGTTCACGTAAGCCCTAAAACAAACAAGAAATCTTTCGTACTTGTTGCCATTGTATATTTTATTGACGTTTGCACGTAATCCTGTTTTACCAACCACTTGTTTAATGCTGTTGAATTAGCATTCCGTTTGTCACCATATATGTGCTCAATAATAATAGCAATGTCAAGAGCAGTTGTAGAGCAAGTGTGAGGAATACACAAGAATCCAAAATAAAATCAGATTTTAATAAAATATAGAATCAAGCAGTCGAAGAACTTCAAAGTGCCAATCATGAAGATGGTGTGTCAATCATACAGAGACAATTCCAAACTGATTGGCATTAGACTCCCATCAGAGGCGTTTAATAATTCCAACATCATTCACGCTCAGCTGGTAGAGTGCTTGCCGTGTTTGGGTATGGTGTTTCTGTTGCTTGTTCGAATCCAGCCGAAGCCCTGACTTTTCACAATTCAGTCTCATCCAAAAACACTTAATGATGTCATTTGCCTCTGAAAGGATTACCCATGGAGTATATATATATATATATATATATATATATATATTAATGATTAGTAGTAGGGGATTTGGATTTTCATGTG
>LUCH01002243.1:25067-55557 GCA_013368495.1 Paragonimus heterotremus | reverse complement strand
TATATATATATATATATATATATATATATATGCACGACATCTTCCAAACGAACTGTCATATCATAAGTATTTTTTCACAACCCAATGGATGATGAAAAAGCTGAATTTACGAATGAAACAAACCTGTAAAATTAATGAATGATTGACTAAGAGCCAACAACTTCCTCGTCAAAATTGAAATAGGCCTTGTCGTCGTTCTAGTTTTAGCGCAACACTTCTGGACTGTGACGTGATGTTACACGATCATGTGGATAAAACGTTAGGCAGTACATAACATAATCCAGCTCTCTAGTCTGGTTATTTACTTCTGTCTACTTCATGTTAGGCTACCTGTAACGAACATGAGACACAATCTTTTCTATAGCGCAAAAGTTGTACCCAAAGTGTTGACAGAAGTTCTTTCAGAGGCTGGAACGCTGTTTTATCGGCAGAAACGTTAACATTCCGAGTACCAAAAGCTCACTAACACCTATGTTTCCCAAAGATCACATCCCGCATGAAAAGGTAACATGACAAGACGAATTTGTAAATGTGACTGTATAAGCTCACATCCCGTAAATATTAGACGACTGTTCCCCGTTTCACGTGATGTCCCTGAGAATAAATGGAAGTTGGTAAGGGAGAGGATTCACATAAATCAGACAATGAAAGGTGTGAAATTTCTGTGGATATGTTGCTCACCAAGGTTGAGGTCACATGCTATGACTGGAAAAGTTAGGAATTATGGCTTGCAGTGGCGGTCGCTTGCATCCAACTATATACGGCTAAAGTATACAACTTTGGAATAGTGCCCTGCAGTAACCCAATACTCTGTTTATACCAATTTAATGCTAGAGCTGGGTGATTTGTACCAAAGGACGGTTAGTGATGAAAAATATGCTGGTGCTAGTTAACGAATAACCATATACTGACGACAGAAATAATAACGGAATGCTTGACTTCAAATGTAGAACCACAAAAGTTACCAGCTGCCTTCAACTGCTTGACCGCCTCTGAGTACCGCGCTAGTTGATCGTCAATTTTGAAACGCTGGTACGCCAACCGCAACTCCACTTGGTCTCCATCGGCTATGGCTCGTAACTCGTTCAGATTGGCCAGATATTCTTTCGGATCCAATTGTGTACGCTGAGCCATGACTTGTGCTAGGTCTAGATCATATGTGCCCAACGCGACACGATACAATTCAGGAGGAGTAGCAAAATATTGCAGATGTCTGACACCACTTTCCCAGCAGGTCATATCACCGTCAGCTAAAATAAAGAAAAACGTCACAATCGTTAACTAATATATATATATATATATATATATATATATATAACATCACTTATTCGTTTGGTGTGAATTTAAAACGTTACAATGAATTGTTCATTAATCAATGTGTGCCTGTTCTAATTACTATAATTATATATACATCCACCGTTTCGTTAATGGATGTTGGACCAACTGTTTGCAAGAAATTCTCTTAGTCCTTTCCGACAGCGTAGCGAATGTTTGCTCATTTGCAGACCAACAACAAACGGCTGATCGATTTAAGTCTATGAAAAAGAAAGCACAACAGCTAAGGAAAGTAGAGACAGACTATTTGTGTTGCACGTATACAAGAGCATATGTAGCAGTGTCCGCTTTCTGGATTAATCGGAACCGAAGGAAAAAACTGCGATCACAACAATACCATAAGTGAGTTGAGCTGCACAACTAGCCGTTACATCCACCTATTTTATGCTAAAAGTAAAGCAATAAGAACAGAACTAAAAGGTGTATGACCAGCGACGTTTGTAACGCATGTGGCTTAGACTAATTAGACGAACAGTAGGCCGGAGGAAACGTCCCACATAGCGGGGGGAAAGTGGTGGATATATGAATTGTAGGGTCTGATCTGAAACGCTTAGCATACGCACACTGACACACACCTATGAAATCAAACATGTATGAACATCAAGCCAAAAAATATCATATCGATTTCGTCTTATCTGGGTCAGCGGTACGAAGTTACCTGGGGTAAATGAAATAGTACACAAAGGACTGGACAAAGCATTTGCAATGGGAGTTTAACTGCTCCCTATAGCCAGCAACTTTGAAATATGAGCTTAATTCTGTTAAATGGTCTGCATTTGCAGGTGCCTCCTGCGGTGGTGGAGATCCTAGTGGAGATCTATGTTTGTAAACACAAAGCACCCCATTCAGATGATCTGCCCTTTTTCAAAAATATGGGGATATGCTCACTGAAGAACTGTTCACTCTGTATTTCAAGGTCTGGAAAACTGAGAAAGTTTCTCCGTACATAGGGAAATAGATAGTTCTGCCACTTTTGAAAGAGGTCTGTGGAACGTATGTACTAACCATTAAGAAGTCAGTATGATTTCGGACGCGTCTAATCCATTCGTTCTTCCTGTTATGTATGATAAGTTGGTTGAAAGGAGTGAAACGAATTGTCAGGTGAAGTAGAAGAGATTCTATGCTACTCGTAAGTGCACAGCTGGAATTTTCACTTTTAGTCAGTTGTGCAAACATTGTTATGTTAACTGGTGCCGAAAACCAATTACGATTATCAACATCAGGACAGTTTTAGACACTGCCTATTAAGAAACCCATTGAAAGTTCTTGTTATTAGGTATCCGATGGGCATTTCTACCTTCTACGAGGATTAGTAGGCCGGAAATCAGGGTTTCGCTGCCGTCCACGGGGAGTGGAAAATCCCGTCCCATTTCTTTTCCTCTTCAATGTTGTAATCGACAACGTCCTACAGAAACAACTGTACAGTTCCATGACTAGTGATTTGGAACTATTCCAAAAAATATCAACCATACCGATGGCGACAGTAAACAAGCAGCTTAAAATTTATTGCATTGAGACGATTGAACAATCAAGAAATTGGGATGAGATTTATGCTTTGTGAATACAAAATGCTTCTTCCAGACTGGCTGTAAATCGTGTTTGAAATCGTCCTGAATGGAGACAATCTAGGTTCAGCCTGAACTGTTGCTTACCCCAGAATTCGTAACATATTTGGCAATGGTTTTCAAGGAGAAACGTTTTCATGTACAGCTGAAGTTTTGTTAGCAGCCGACAAATCTGAGACCTCCTTGGTGCCGGTGGAATATGTCTTTCGTTAAAGGATAGGGTATACAACGCGACTGTAAACGAGGTACTGCCTACGATTGCGAAGCCAGACGACTTTGGATAGACGCCGACGGTAGGCTATATGGTTTTTTATGGCTGCTATTAGTAGAATATTGCCCTCGTGTGAGGGCAGTAGGATGCAAACAATCGAGAATTACGATGTAATGTGTTGGAAGAATATAAAATTCTTTGACGCGTAGTATATTTACCATATCGATTAAAATTGTTCGGATGCAGCCCACACATGTCAACACAGTATCTATCATAGTACGCATAGTGCGTACGCCTGAATGTGACTGGATAAAACAGCGACGTGAGTAGCCTACAAAGGAAATTGTTGGCGTTGTTATCCGGTTTGGACACTGTGTCACAACGAGACTAGATCTTGACGCGGTGTGACAGCTTGTGCATCTTGATGACCTGTTGGGCTAAACTGGACGGTGTGGTCACCACATCGATAGTCACTCATGCCAGCCAGGCCAACAGGTACAGGTCTGACAAACCACATTCTCCTGGTTCTCCAGGCTGAAGGTTGAAAGAAGATTGGCATTCTACAGCAGAAGTACCAGTTCTGATACACTACCATCCAACCGCTGCCTTGCGGTACAGGCTTTTCAGCCAAAGGCTTTGGTTGAGAACCTTAATTGTTCTCCTGTATAGGTCCGGGCGTCCTGGCAGTATCCCAGTCCACACACATTCATGAATAATCATAACACAAGTAATTCCATACTGTATCGGCCGTCTTGTAATATAAACCGGATCACCCTATCTGCTGCATACAGCAGGGTCGGTAGGAGAAACCATACTTCCGCTGAACCCTCCCCCATTGTCTTATCAAACTTAGCTCTCAGGCCCCTCCCGTTTCTGGTGATTGTTCTGCAGGTCTCACATTAGATACAGCTAATCATAGTAACACGGTGCCGGTAAGTCTCATCCTTAACCACTCAATCTCAGACCTCTCTCGTCCCTTGCTAAGACCTAGAATACGAATTAATATAGTTGCTTTCAACGTTCTCACTCTTAAACAGATGGGTCAACATACCGCTTTCGCACGAACGTTAGACTCGTGAAATTTCGATGTCTGTTGTATTTCAGAGACCAAAATCCAGGACAGTAGTCAGCATATGGAACTAACAGCATCCGCATTGTCTACCCGATATTGGTTATACACTTCGGGTGACTCCACAGCCGCCGTTAAAAGTCAGGCTGGAGTAGGTATAATGCACAGCACGACGGTCGCAGCTGCATTAGTAGAATGGATTCCTGTTAACAATAGACTTTGTGCCGTCCACTTGGCAGGTTAAATTTAGACCAGCTCTAGACGGAAGGCTCTCAGAAATTTATTCACTTTGTCTGCTTATGCTCCAACCGACTGTAGTGACGTCGGCGTCAAAGACGCGTTTTACTGAGATCTGGCTGCTCTTTTTCGGTCGATACATGGTTCTGAAATAGTCATTCTGGCCGGAGATATAAACACCCAGGTCGGCCACCTTGGTGAGGCTGAGTTTCGTTTAGATGGCAGGTTTGGGATAGCATCACATCGCTCGGATAATGGCGGGCGACTGTTACAACTGTGCACTGAGCATGAGCTATTTTTAGCCATCACTAGTTTTAAACATCGTGCATGTCATTGCCATACTTGGTGCCGAATCAGGCCTGGTCTGATAAAGATCACGTGTCTGTTAATAATAAGTGGCGTGGTTTGATTGAAGACTGTCGTTCTTAATGGAGCACATACTTGGATTCGGATCATGCGTTGGTATGTTGTCGTTTTATTCCTAATTTTGCCGGGCAATGACTCCATCGACAGTACCAACTAGCTTTTGAGAAACAGCCTATACCGTCGGTAAGACATAAGTACCAAACCAGCCTAGTAAGCTGCCTTAGTGGTACTCATTCCGAAGATCCTAATAGCTTTTGGACCGAGATCTCACAGGCAATTTGCAAAGTGCGTAATGTAGCATGCGGTACGGGATTTCGGAGGACTTCTTGGAAATGTCAGAAGCTAGACGAAAGATTCCTCCAGGTAGTTCACATAACAAGTCCAACAGAGATATCCGTAGGAAGCTGAAACGTAGTCTAAAGAATGATCGTGAGATTTGGCTAGTGAAAAAAATTAAGAAAATAGAAACCGCTTTTGCTTCCGAGAACACCGGCAAACTCTTTAGGCTAATCCTGGTCCCATGCGACTGTCTATCAGCGAAACAGATGGTTCACTAATTGATAATAAGTCTAGAAGGTAAGAGTGATGAACGGAACATTTTGAGGGTCAATTTAGCTTGCATTCTGCTTCCACCGTGTTGCCGCCACAAAGTTGTAATACAGCACCGTGGGCGGCAGATTTGGAACCACTCACTGAGTCTGATGTTTGCAATTACATTTCGGATCTCAAACGAAATAAGGCCGCTGGCCCAGATAATCTCATACAGAGACTTTCCAAAAAAAGGTGAGGAGACGATAGTAGAGGCTTTGACCCAGTTGTTTCAACTTGTGTGGACGAGAGAGATGATCCCACCGTGCTGGGTTCATTCGACAACAGTTCCTATATTCAAGAAAGGTATCAGGGGCTCTTGTGAAAACCAAAGCGGAATTGGTTTGACCCCTGCCATTACTTCGTCGAGTCATGGCGACTTGGGAGATAAACATTAGCAAAGAACAGGTAGGGTTTCGCCTTGAGCGGGGACACATAGGTCACATTTTTATTCTTCGTCGAATTTTGGAGCAGCGTCATGTGTACCGTCGACTAACAATCACCGAGGTCAATGGCGCAGTGGTAAACACGGTTGCCTCATGAACAGTGTGTCTGTGATTCAAGTTCCGGCAGTGGCAAGCTCTAATGAGAGCGAAACTCGAGTCTAGGGCTTCTTTTTGAAATGGACCGACTGGAAAATCTATGGGAATGCGACAGCTGCGATCAATTGTGGGTGATTTTCAATCTATATGGAAATCAAAATCCCCTACTACTCATCATTAATCACCGTATTCCTCGACCTTAAAGGTACGTTTCATTCGGTAGATCGATTTACATTTTTGGAGTCGCTTAAATGCAGGGGTGCGCCGACCAGTTATGTGAACATACTGACAGCTACGGCGTTATCCATTAATCTGGGACATCTCCGGCAACAGAGCGGTATCTTTCTGATGCTTAAAGGTCTCGTATATAAGGTGACAGTGAGGGCTGTGTTACTTTGTGGCAGCGGAACTTTGCCGCTCAGGGTAGAGAACGTCAACCGTCTTCAAGTATTTGCCCACCGATGTCTGCGTTCGATTGCTCGTGTCGAGTGGCACCGACGAGTAAGTAACGAGGAGGTTCGGAAGCGTGTTTTTGACATTGATTGTCAAACGAGTTCTTTTGTCCAATCCTTATACCTGCACAGACTTAGGTGGTTAGGTCATGAACTAAGGATGCCAGCTAATCGTTTGCCACACCTAGCACTGTTTGCTGACGCTGTAACCGACTGGCGTAAGCTGCGAGGTGGATAGATGATGACCTGACATACAGAAATGAAATCGTTCACGAAGAGGTTGGCCACTGTAGATCGGGTTCGTCTTCCAAGCTGGGGCCCTCGCGACTCGCAGAGTCAGTGGCTTGAGACGTTAGGTGAGATGGCGGCTAACCGAGCTCAGTGGTGTCAATGTTGTCATTGTTTGGCCGAGTTGTCCGTGAGGTGAGTGAACTGAATGACGCAAGGCAGTGAAAGCCGTAAGGAAGCTGTCCCGCTGATGATGCCTTACTTTCACTCACAGCTCGGTTGTTTGTTTGCGAGGTGTAGGCACCTTGATGTTGAATGTTTGCCCGTAGACGTAGATATTTCTTTAGCAGCTGAGTCCTTTCCTATCCCCTTTTTTTCTTCTCCCTTCCTATACAGGAATTGCCTTTCCTCCTTCGTGACTGTGTGGCATCAATGAGAACCACGGACGTATTGCTGTCTATGATAATGATAATGATGATGGTCTATGTGGGCTCTAGACTCTTGGCTCGACTACAAAGGGTACTCAGTATCACTGGGTGGAAACGTTAAAGCCTATGACTGTGGTCAGTGGTGGGAATGTTGTCATGCCTGTTGTCATAGTCTTCTTTAGTTGTCATTAAAGAAACTAGTTCTCGATAGAAAGAGAAAAATGACAAAATCGTGTGCAGCAGGAAACCGACAAAAAGTGTATTCGTTTATTATCATTGACGTTGTTTCTCTCTTCTCTTCAGTTTATTCTACTTACGTAATTATCAACTGTAATTAGTCTACGATGTCGAACGGGCCCTCACCAAACAAGTGCGCAAATAATAACAACCACAGATGAAACACACAAGCGGAAAGCTAACAGAAAGTGCTTACAATTAGCCATCGCAATTCGTCGTTATGTTCACAGAAACGTCTAGTCAAATCACTGAACTTCCCTCGGCCATGTATCAATAACCCGGATCGACCTGTTACGTCGGAGTACCGATTAGCCAAAAAATGTTTACAACGTAAGTCACCGGCGCTACATAATCAGACTTGACGAGTCTGACTAACTTGACATTGATAATTACCACCCCTCATCATATTGATGTACTACCCCTGTCGAACCTATATAAATGTGTTGTATTTAGCCTAATGATGAAACACTGAAAACAAGCTTGTTTGCTACGCTCTGCTTCTCTGACTAAACCGGGCATATTCATCTTACACAGACTGAATGATCAACACTCAGACAGATGAAATGTCACCTACAGATTGATTATCCAGCTCCGTTGCTCTACATGCGTATAAATGAAACTTATGTGATGATAAAACATTCAGGGAAGTAAGACTCACCACGGAACTTTTCTAGCAGTAACAGAGCATTATGCAGCTCTGAGGGACGCTTTTTGGCATAGCACGTAAGAACAGTTAGAATATAACTGAAATCAAGAACAGATAAGAATTCTGTGACAATTTATGCCAATCGTATGCACAAATGTACTTATTCCATGAAGAAAACCATCAGTACTGTCCAGAAAAACTAGAAGGTGGATAGTTACCTGTAAAAAAAAATCGAGACAGTGATTACATTAGTGTACGGTTAGGAGCGAACTAGTTAGAAGCCATGCAAAATCGATCGCTTGAGGAGTACAGTCTGTCTAAGGAGTGTTATGTAAGCCTTCAGCAGTTACCTAGTTACAAGCAATTAAAATTAGTGCCCAAAAAGAATGGACAATATGGCAGAGAAGTAGAAAACGCACTCAGAGAACACAACGCAACGGTCAGTGATTATGACTTTTCATCAAAGTTGACATTATCGCCGGCTCAAGTTGTCCGTCGCTGTTTTAAAATTGGTTGACAGGTCGAAAGCAGCTTACTGATGCAAGATATGATATCAGACCCATCAGAATTAAGTGCAGCTAATGCGCCAGCCAACAAACCGTCACCATCAGCCTCGTCCGATGCACATAAAAACGAAGTAAATAGCGAAGGAACATCAGATGTGCGTAACACCTTGGATCAGGTTAGTTTGAAATAAACACGTGTCATAAGGATTTTCACGCATACTCACCGTTTGTCATTGGCCATTGCACCAAGTAGTGCATCACACACAGAATTAACCTTCGAAGTCGTTTGTGTGAATCCAGATCGGTGCATATTTCTTTCTGAGAGGCTCTCCCGATATAACTGAGCAACGGGGCTGCCATAGAACGTTCCGTACATTGTTTTACATACGTCTTCGTCACTAAGATAAGATAAGTATGTTGAGATATGAGACTCTTAGGCTTACATAAGTTCGGAGACGAATAGTGTGAGCAGATCGGTGCACTCAATTTGTTGCAACAAGATGTTCAAGTTCTGTCGGAACAAGGTAGGATTATGATCATGCAGCAAGTTAAAATTGACGCGATGGCGACGCACGCATTCCAGTGCTTCGGCGTACTTGGAGCTAGGAAAGGTAAAAACAATGAAAGAACACAATTAACGTCGTCGTATAATGTCGTACAGAAATCATTATATATATAAAAGAAGGTTTCGAGAGAAAAATGACCGTAAGTCGTCGGACTACTGTTTCCAGTGAAGTCCAAATGTGTCAACCATTGTAAATGTATCAAACATGTACTATCACGAATGATGAAAAACACAGAACAAATATAAAAAAAGAGAATGAAAAAACACAAGATTATCCGCAAAAACCTACACGAGCTTAGATTCCGTTTGTCATTATGAAGTATCTGATCGCAGATGAGCACTGTCGTTTTAGCACCAACCAAGACGTCAGAAACGTCTGATGAAGGTATATCAGTGCAGCCCGGTCAGGCGTAAAGTGCACAGTGTGGCAAACCCTTACTCGTTACAAAAAAATCGGAACGATAAACACAGGGTGTATACCGGTTTCCAACCAAGAGTAATTTGAAAAATGCAATTTTTCTCAAAAGTTTGCCATATTTGCCGAGGAAATAAGCTTCTTCGCTTTCGGCAATTTAAACGCCCACCGTTTTGTTCGAATTTCAAATTTGGCTTCTGCCCCTGAACGATCCGTTAAGTGGCCTAATTCCCAGGCCACTCAAAACCTATAAACACAACAGCCGTACATCATTGTTTTGTCTTCGGGGTGAGCATCAAATAAAACCCGTTGGAAGACCGTCTTCCTACTTGCTTAGTAGAAGAGTTCTAAGTGGTGACAGTTGTATTCCGATATTTACGCTCTGGTTTTCGTAGTACATTGCGTCCCGTCCATGATCAAGATACTGTTCGTAGACTTCATGTTCGCTGTTCCATTTTTTACTCAAGGCATCGTAACAAGTCTGGTACATTATGCAGTCTTTTGAGAGAGATTTTACATTTTCAATCCTAACATGTATGCTTCTTACAGGAGCTTCACAATAACCTGAGTTGACATGAAAATAGTACCTTTAAGCAGAAAAAATATTATCGGCTTAACGTCAGTGATGAACTTAAATTGGTTACAGAAAAAAATGACGTTATCGACAAATGGAATAAGTGCGTCACTTTCTTGCGAACAGTCCACTGACTTAAACAACTTATATTTACCATGACGGTACACGTGGTATGGAATTATAAGTGAAGACATAACACGCCAAAAATGTATACAGATAGACCTGTAGCCCCATTGTGCTAGACGTAATTACAAAGAACGATTAACTCACTTGTCTAACAAATTTGCTAAATGAGAGAGAACCAGAGCCCGGGGATGTACCTGTTCCAAATTGCCTCGTGTAGCTTGCAAAACGACTTTGGAATCAACGGGATCTGCACTAACAAGCACAGTGCCGGTCTCTATCGGGTGTAAATAATCGTTGTACCACGACTGAGTTTGTTGTTGCTGTGGATGTCGGGAGTTCGGTTGAGCAGAGTTCAGTAACTCAGACGGGATAGTGAATCGAGAGATAAGTTCTATAAACGAAACCGACGGGGTTAGTGTGCACCGTTTAATAAATCAAATCAGATAGCTCATCAGAAGGATGAGTACTGTCATATGCACATAATATTCAAATGACCCAATCTGATGTTGACCAAGCATACGTGTTTCTGGACACAGTGGTAAGCGAGCAAAGAATGAAGGAATCAAACCAGACAACGTAAAACATTTAATGAGCAAATAGTGATCAACGGACGCCAATGGATATACCTGAAGGTCATACGACCTAACTAATCCAGCTAAAAAGACTGATGGTTTTGGAGACTTACGTAGTTTGATCCGACTCGGAGTCGTGGGTCACACGTTCATAACCAATAACCGATAAAGTAAGATGAATAATGTACAACAGACCCCTGAAACCGACCAGCAATGTACCCCCATTAACAAGCCGGGATATCAACTATGTATACAACCGAGGTTAAATTTCGATGTCACACGTGGTTTCATCCAAATTAGTTGGTTTGACAGGTGTTGTTGATGACCGAACCTTGAGTAAGTTTTCATTCCGTGAGCTAATTACTCCAACATGGCTCACGATTGTTTTGTGTTATCCGTAATCCTCCTTCCTGCTTAAGAGATAGATCAATCGCCGAAAGTACTTTAATACATTACGTTGAATGTTTTACTAAATGTACCCGACTTGTTCCTCCAATACACTAAGATAGCTTGAACAACTATATACTCTTAAAACAAACAATTCAACAGGCGAAAGTCAGTAGAAAGCGGTATCGAACACAAACGGGGAAAAAACATTTCTAACCCCATCCCATCGTTCGATGGAAAACCTGCTCACAAAATAATGATGAATCGTGAGGAAAACAATGAAAATCGCAGCAAGTGCTTCACAAACTTATCAGCACGCTGAGCATATTGATTGAAACGGATGAGAACTGTGTAGACCTGTTCTCCCATTGATAAGCAACTGCACAGTATGAACAATGCGTAACCAACGCAAGCTCAGGAAGACCAATTGATTTCGTGGGTATCTACTCGATCAGATACCATGATGGCTAACATATACAATCGGTTCAAATCGCGATGTCACATCACGCAGCATAAAAGAGGTGTGGAAAAACATGTCGCAAGTCTGTGCAGCATCAACCAATGAGGATGAGTTACCATCACACAGTGTTAGTGCAGCAAAGCTGTCTAGGATTTAGAAGGCGATCTGTGAATAGCAAAATTTCACTGCAGACAATGCTTCGTAACCCGTTTTTTAACCGTTATACGTGTCACCACATATGTCAGTGTTTGTAGCTAAAGAGCTTTGACCTACTGAGTTGCCGCAGAACCCCATTCTTTAACTTTCCATTATCCATTTTAAAAAAGTCTCAAAGTGGGTTAACGAATAGTTGTTACCTGCTTTTAACATCTAAATCGTAAAAGTTCCCTTGCTTGACGTAAAAACCATTTGCCTGAACCACCAAATTCACTAATTTTCTCAAATAGCCGAAAGCCAGCTTGTCTACGATGTAATTTACTAATGGTATACTTTCTTTCTAGATAAATATAGCGTTGCGCTAGAATTCCACACAGTTAAACAGAGAAGCGTTAAGGAAGAGAAACCCACCGGTCATACAAACTTCCACATTGGCACAAACAGTCGCATCAAACTGCGTTGGCACACACACCAACAACTTCCGCATGCTAGTGACCAGAAAGTAATCTGGTAATACCAGGATGGAGGAGCACAAATCCATTAACAATGCGGCTGGTTTTGATTGTCTCACAAGAGTAGGGGTTTGGACCAATTCGGAACGGATAGGAATGCAGATACCATATAGTCGATGTGAAGGTTGATGCAAACCCAGAAGAAAAGATCGTGTCGGATGGCAAACAATAGGCAATAGAGTTGCTTTCGTAGATGCTGTTGTGGCCAACCTCCGAGGATTCGCCGAGGTGAACGTGACAGTTACCAGCTGTTCGCAAGCCAACGGGAAGCGAAGAACACAATCGGCGGCATATGATGACAGGTCATTGAAAATAGAGTTACTGTCTTCAATTTCAATGTTCGATACAACGTGACATTCTTTTGACGCTGAACAAGAAAAAAAACAAATCGGTCAGAAAGACAAACGATCACGAAAATCGGAATTACAAGCATTGCAAGTTGAACACCACTCACATTTGATCTCAGTTTCTTAACTGAGAAAAACTTTTCATCTGGCCCTCATTTGAAAAAAGTACGTTTAAGTTACATTTTTGTCCCAACTAGTGAGTAGCGCATAGTTTTGTCCGCACCATGTGCTTGTGAGGCTACACTGTTGACTAGTTAGTTACTCATTTTACAAACAAGCAAGACTAAACGCTCAAATGTGGATGATTCGATCACTGAATTATTCTGTCACGCCACAACACTTCAGTTCAACTTACGCTCTATCATACGTTCCTATTGCACACAGCTAGAGGAAGAGTTTTAAAAGTATTCAGTGTTCATACACATTTGGTATGTCGCACATTCTGATCTAGAAGCTGAAAATCATACTGCATATCGTTAAAAAAAATCAGGTTGAAGATTTTTACTATGATCCTCGCGCACTGTAAAACAAAGTGCTACAGCTTCCTATGTTACCGGTACAGTACAGATATTTTTTTGATATAAATTGATTAGGTTGGACTGTGCCCCCATCATCAGTCCATGAGCACAGGGAACAAACTGATGACAAAAACAATACCCGTTAATTTAGACGGCGACTGACTTCTAACTTGACGTTCACGGTGATGCAAAGGCCGCTGTGTAGATAGAAGAGAAAAAACAAGAGTAACCGAAAGCATAAAGTACTCACCGATTAATTTTTCAATGTTGTAGATGATCACATACCCATTCGTGAACTGCACACATAGACGGCGCTCATCGATGGACAGGCAAAGGCCGCAGATTCGAAGTGTCGAGTCACAAGGATGTGTGTGATCAGTAGACGACTTCGATAAGCTGGAACCGACTGCCAGTAGCCACCTGAAAAATCAAGAGCGGAAATCACATTGAGTCGTTCAAATTTTCCCATAGCGTAAGGCTGATATATTTAGGCTGAAAAAATGCGCCCAGGTACATTAACACATCAGCACCGAGTAAATAGGATAAAATGTGGTCTACGGAAGGCGCAGCAATGAAGGTCAGAACGAATATCCATGATGAGAACAGCTGAGCAGAGCGCCGTACTAAACAAGAAAAACTTGAAGAAATCGAGCAACCACCAGAAATGTTACACAGACAAACCGCTCATTTTGGAAATGTACGTCACTAGATTAACGTCGATGGTAATGATGAGAATATCGAAGCTCACACTGCCCATACACACACACACACACACACACACACACATGTTTTCTGAGCTGTTCATAACTGTCTAAACATCTGTACATCTGATCTACTTCTTTACGTCGAAACAGACAATCAGTCAATTTCGGTCGACGTTTTTATACGTAGAATGCCATTACTTACAAATAGTAAATGAAGCGGCCTTAAAAACGGATCTACAACTTATCAACAACGGTTATTTTTAGAAATAAAACCAGAAAACAATACCAAAGATAGTTATCAAATTAACTGACAATATTACAGTTGGTATGAAATAACCCTTATTGACAAACAGTCCAACAGGTTCAGCATGATCAAGACTATCATAGGAACTGAGGACACGTAAATTAACATATTCCCGCAGTTTGTTCAAAACAAAAGGAAATCTAATATGTTACAAAAGTTGGGTTAAGTTAGGCAGTGTAAAACTATCTTTCTCATATCTGAAGTGAAATGGTCTACACATACGTCGCTATTAACGGGTTTTGATTAAAGCAAGTTGAACATTGCACACATCTGATCACAACTTCCGTACATATCCATGGACCTTCCAGTCAGCACTTTTCTAAAAGAAGCACTAGACCCGAGTTTCCTTTCTTTAGAGGTCATCAGTAGTGCATATCTTTGCCACAGCCGGGATCTAAATTAAGGCTACATCTTCATAGGGCAACATTATTGACAGCACTGCCATTGAATTTACATTAAACACGACTGAGTTATCCTATGCAAACACTTGACCAAATTCGTCTGTGAGTAACGATTGTGAGGCGATCGGGCAATCTGAGCACTATACACAAGCGAATGTCATTGAGCATTTGCATATAATAACTCAGTCGTGTCTAATATGAAGTCAATAATGCGCAAGTCAACATTGTTCTCTTATGAAAGCGTGGCCACAGTTCAAATCTCGACCGTGACAAGAATACTGACGAGCTCTACCAAGTCTGGCCGAAAATGCTATTTGAACGTGACAGATGCGCGCGATTGTGAGTGATGTTTGGTTTATATGATTACTTAATTTAACTCGACTTGAACAACACAATACAGTTTGGCGATGGTCGACCCACCTGACACGAGTAGTCGACAAGTCGGACAAATCCAAATCGGCCAGTCCGACCAGCTGACCAGCACAAACGGTGAAAACAAACTGTGAACAGCTAAGCCAACAAAAGTGACTCAGCTCGTTTCCCCCGCAGATGTGTATGTGAGAGCAACGTGACAGGATCTCGTTCACACGATGGTCCTTCTTTGAGCACGCTGTATCAAACAAGCTGAATAGGCTGAAGAAAGTCAACGAATAATAACAATAAAGACAGCAATAGACTGAATGAACCAAATGTCTACAGTAAAAATAGTGTCTGTTTGAAGCCCCATGTTGCACATAACAGTAACTCATGTTGGGTGGAAAGTGTGCGACAAATCAGGAACGGTCATCGTTGGGTAACCATACATATTATGTATATATATTTAAATATATACATATATATATAACGCGTAAAAATCACAGGAGGGGTCAACGTGCCATGATATGATAAAAAGTGATGTGAAAGGTGAAGAAAAGAAGACGAAATGTAGAGGGACAAAGAAAAAATTACAACGATGCACACAGAGACTCGCAACACGAGCGCCGTTGACTTCTCTTTTGCACTATACTAAACAGCGTCCTCAACCAAAGGTGTTCAGTATTCTTTCGACCCTAGCCAAAAGGCGAGAGGCGCTGTACGGAGACAAGCTTCAGAGTGACTCCCTCTATGCCCCGAACTCAAATTATGCGCTGACGACCGGAATGCTGCTTCCACCATAACCTCACACTTGCAAATAAGGCACGATGTGGCGGGTGGTGAGTTGACATTCGTGAGATGTGACCAAGCCAACGAAGCCTGTGAGACGAGGTCAATATGTTTAAGGGTCGACAAAGTTCATCCGTCTCGAAGACACGTAGACGAACTTTGTCATTGCTGACACGGTGTTCCCATCAAACGCCGCTAATGCTTCGGAGACAATGACGTTTGAAAGTGAATGCTCTGTGAACATCCTTCGCGCGAATCCAACAGGTTTCTCCGTCGTACAACAATATTGCCCTTACGGCGGTATTATACATTTGGTCTTTCACATAAAAATTGAGATCATATCGACACCACGAGTGGCGTAAGTTGACAAATGCCATCCAAGTCTTTGTTGTGCGACTTGTAAACTCATCAAATGTTCCAACAGCGCTGATAAAGCTCCCAAGATACATAAACTTCTCAATCACCTCTATGGACTTACCACCACGTATGAGAGCAGATGCAGAGTCCTGCTAATCTTGCAACAGCACCTTGCACTTAGTAGGTGCATTGACCGTACCAAACTAACGAACGGAAGCCCCTGATCTAAGATGTTCTTGGCTCCATGTGAACCCTCACAGATTAGGGCGATGCCGTGTGCATACTTTGTCTTAAAGTCTAGTGCGTGGAAGCAAATCCACACCACCATATTCGCAGTTTGTCGTGGCACACTCTAGGATCTCGTCTACTTGCGAACAGGTTGTTATGAAACCGGATGTTGTTTTCACTGATTCCTGCTTTCGCTGATCGTTGGCGAAGTGTTACTAAGACTATTTATGAAAAAAATGGTTCACGAATTTACGGCTTGTCGCGGCGACTTAACGGAAGTGCGGAGCACTTTGAGGAACAGTTCAACTGGCTTGAGACAATTCATTCACGTGTGGATGATGGAGATTGTGTGGTTATCCACGATATTCCAGAAGACGGAAACCGAAGTGGCTTTAGAGCTTAACCTATTGATTCGCAATAGAATTCTTGGTTCAAACTTTCTTACTCTAACAGTTTTTGAAAGTGGTGGTGAAAGAATGTTGTCTGAGCTAGCCGCATTCCTCCGTTCCATATGGAAAACTGAAGAGTTACCTCCTGTCCGATGCTTATCAACAATCATTCCCTTCTTCGTAAAATGTGTCAATACATTATGTTACAACGGCAGAGGCATTAGTCTTATCTCTATCGCATTCAAGCTACTTACGGGTCTGAAAAACAAAGACCACATAAGGGCAGAACAGGCGGGTTTCCGGCCTGGTCGTGGAGGTATCGATAATGTCTTTATCTTACGATAGACACTGGGGTATCGCCACTCGTTTTCAGGGAAAAAGTAGTGGTATTCTTGGTCCCAATAGCTGCTTCTAACTAGGTTGCCCGACGTGTCCTTTGGACTGCCTCCGTCGTATAAGAGTCCCCGTGGAGTATGTCATTTTGTTGAAGTTGTGTCCGCTCTAGACGCCGAGTGTGCACTTATGGGAAGCTACCTCGAGCGTTCTTCACTGCAAGTGGCGTTCGACAGGAATCTCCGATCTCCCTGTTCCTCGCCAACTTTGTGACGGATAACATTTCACAAGGAGCGCCCAGAGGTTCCCAGGATCTCGGAATGGAGTTTCTGCCATGACGTAGGTTGACTGGTGTGGAGTATGTGGACTAAACTGATTCCTTTAGTTCTTGTGTAGAGAAAGTGCAAGCCATTCTGGATAGGTTAAACGATATGGCTAGTCTGTATGGCATGTACTTCGCATCTTCACTGTATAGTGCTACTACAAGGTTCGGTTGACCCTGACTGTGTTTCGTCATTGCTGACAGGCTGTCAGGGACTGTCCATCAGTTCAATTGCTTGGGTAGTGTCATTTCGTCAGCCTGCGGTACAGCTGAGACCTTCGCGAGGATAGCAAAAGCATCTAGTTGATTCGCCAACTTACGTCATTTGTGACTTCGCAAAGACGTCCATTTGTCGATTAAAGGCGGATCGGCGGATCTGGCTCTTTGGTGTACAAGGTGCACATACACTCTCGGTATCTGATCATTGTTATCTACGACAACTAGCCTGTATTAAATGGAACTTATGACCTTATGCGTAACTAAACAGTCTGTCAGAAGGTATTCAAGAAATGTTCAATTTCACGACCGATAGTCGAGATAACGAAAGTGTACGATGTCTTCTGGCTGAGTCATGTACTCGTTATACCAACAGTGCGTCCGCCGCGCCACACATTGTTCAGCGTGACTACTAATGGTTACAAGAAATCACGGGGTGGTTAGTTGATAACGTGGTCGTGGGTTACGAAGGCCTTGATCGTTCCGCTGAGCAAGGTTGATAAGACAGGATAGTTCGCGACCATCCACACGGTTGGTTAGAAACATGCTGTGATATGCCATTGGGTCGCGGCTAGTAGAAAGCCTATATCCGCATACTTGACTTTTCCGTTTCGTGAAACACAGCTGTTCTTGAGTTTATTTGTTTCCTCCTCTTTTTCGTCGGTATACATTCATACTTGTTACTCTGCAGCCTCGTGGACCATCGTAAGAACCGAAAGCAGTCAGAGCCATTGTACTTAAAGCTTACGGCTCAAAGCGGAAAACGATGATGAATTACGTTGAAGAATAGAAAACCGGTAGAAATACTACCAACAAAAGACGCCTAAATCACAGTAAGACCAACTATCTGAACAAAAAAACATCTGCTCCCACTCATTTAGACTTCTTTTAAGCAACGCATATTATGTCGTCCAACAGGTTAGATGAAGTGTGTACAGTAATACACATTGCCAGACAAACATTTTGAACACCAGCGGGCTTGTGCTATTTTCACTTCACAACTTAGAATGACAAGTTGTCTAATTTAACTGATAAACCGACTTGCACCGTTGGCTGCAGAACTTTGTCTGTCTGTGCTCTACAAAACTGCCTATTATTTCTGTAGTGGTTCACGTGGGATATCGGAGCATTGCGTGAAGGACGGTGAAGTGGGGCGGCACGTTTTCGGAATAAACAGGCTTGGGATGTCGATAAGCATGTAGTTCTCGCCACACACACACGTCAGTAGCTCGAGTACATTTTCGCGAGTGTCAACTCTCTGTTTACTGCGTAGTGCGTCTTCATGTCATTTGAGTTAAACGGGAAACAGTAGTAGGTGAAAAGAGACTAGACTGGTGCCTTTGTGATTGTCAAATAGGCTTCGGACAACATTTTTGAAAGTGTGATTGACTAGCAGTAAATGTCAACCACGAGAGATATCTCATCAGATTAACAGAGCGGGGGAGAAGAGGTTTCGTCGACTTTGAAATTAACCATTCTCCGCCATCAGCGAAAAAAATGGAAAAGAGAAGATCCGGTCGATTAACCTTCTCAAGCTTCAATAACTCAGGCTTCAAGGAAAATTTTGCTTCAGGTGAACCATCGTCTGGGAAGCAAAAACTTAACTTTTTTGTCCTATCGTCCTATCGACTGTACCACAAAATCTTTAGCGTACCTGTCAAACCGGTGTGACTGGTCTGTGAAAAACGAATTATCATTTTAAATATGGTCCTGTTTATACCAAGCTGACGGTCAACACAACTATGAATCAGGAAATGGAGCAAACTGTAATTCATAAATAGGAAGGCCTGCTCTGTCTAGTGTGGTTATTCGACCAAGGGATGATGCTACCGTGCGTCACGAGGGCCTGCGTTTAAGATCTCGATGATGGATGTCCAATTTAGAGCCGAATGGAATCAGGCGACAAATGTTCCTAAAGTCCGACGATGAGACAGAAAGCCAAATCTGTCGCACATGAACCGTTTCTACTGAACACACTGTGTCACACTGAGACTTCGCGATTGCTGCGAATTGTTTTGTGTGTGCTGGTTTTCTCCATCCGATTCGAACTGGAAAAAACTATTGACCTGTGCCTCATAATGGGCGTTTAGTCCAGTTCCTATCGCGTAGAAGTAAATTAATGACTTTCTAATACGTCGGCTCACTACATGCTGGGAAATTCGGATAACTGAAAAGGAGGTAGGAGTCTGATCCGGTCGGGAAGCACAGTGACCAGACGTTTACACCCTGAGAAAGTCTCTGTGGTATCTGCATTGTTACAGGCAGCCGACGAGCATCGAACTTTGAGAACGAAAAACTGCCTTCAGTTCGACTCGTAGTAATGTTCTGTGGAACTGCCTCCTTCGAAAAGGAGTTCCCGTGAAATATACGAATCTGTTAAGCTCACTGTATGTCCACTGTGCGAGCAGAATGGGAAGTTACGGACAACCGTCTCACGAGTTCGTCAAGGATGTTAGATATCTTCCTTCTGGATCGACTTTGTCGCGGACGAGATTCCGGAGGATGTGCTTGAGTAATCGAATAAGCTTAGTGTAGAGCTTCTCCTTGGTGCTAGGTTCACCGACATGGAGTACGTGGATGACACTGTCTAGCATAGCACAACCTCCGGAGATATGCAAACCGTGCTAGACAAGGTTAACGACCAAGCCGCCCTGCATGAAACGCGTCTGGCACCTTCGAAGTGGTGTTTCAGGACTGCAGCATCCCCACGTTAGACTACGCACGTTGTGTTTGCCAGTGAGTCGTTTGTGGTGCGGAAATAACGTAGTTATTGTTGAAAAAAAAGGATGGATAGTGTTGGATAACATGCAGCTTCGTCTATGAGTAGTACAGTACGAACCGAATGCGCGGGAAACTAAAAGGCGAGTCACAATGCAAGGAAGATTTAAAACTGAAAGCGATTATTAGAAACGTTTATACGCACTTTGCTGAACGTGTTATCAAAGGGAATATCACTATACTACGGCCAAGGACGTGAATATACGTCAGCCGTTCAAAATAGCGTTTGCTTTCGTTGTTCTGTATTTTCGCATAACAATAATGGGTATCTCAGGTCAAGCGTCTTTCGCAGTCACAACGATGTTTGTGCGTATTCCACAGACTTGCCAACAGATTTGTTGCGTTTGATCATCGTTGTCTCCACCAGTTAATCCACATCAGGTGAAACAATCTAGTTAACAACATGGGCGCTGGCCAGAGCATATTTCGGAATACTTGTGATACGCGATCAGATGGTTAAGCAATTGGGCTGCACAGTCTGTGATGGCTGCGTCAATTAATCCGTGTGCCCACCGAGTGTTTACCGTACTGTGTAGTACTTACTGAGAGTATTAACAGTCGGGCAAATCCATGTAGTGAGCAAGCAACCATTTTCGTACTCACGAGCTAGGAAGACCTTGACTAAACCGCTGAGTGAAGTGAGGAAGTGTCGTTGCCAGCATGGACATTTCGTGATAAACTCAATCTTCGATTAAAAAGCCATCCGAGATGGTAAGGTGCCGCAGCCACAACATATCTATTTATTCTATTTGGCCTCATTTAATCCACTTGCTTTTCGTTGTATTTTTTTTAAGGATATTCCAAGTAAACGTTGATAGGAAAGACAGCTTGAGCAACAGCATTTTTTGGTCGGACTCATGGATATAAAATGAATTATTGAGTACGTATATGACGTATGTTCAAGGGATGGTGGCTGTAACGGTAACGGTTACTTCCGTGGGGCGTTATCAGCTTTGTGGCTAAGGCCCCGAGAACAAGTACCACTTATGGATAGAGAGGCCATTTGAAATAGCAGGAAATTCAAGACAATGGCGCTTCAGTTGTGCGCCGTGATTTTGTATCCGTTTTTGCAGTGTCTAAATTCATTGCACTGTAATCAGCTAAATCATGTACATAATGGTTAAAAGATGCAACTCCGTATAATGGTGTAATGTCCCGCCAATGTTACAAAACAAGCATTTCTATTCATTGTATAGAGACTATGAAATATGCATGTATAGCTTTCGAAACGAAAAAAATGAACGACCATGTTCATTGCCATCCGTTGAAACGATTTTGGACAAAACAGTCTGTATCATACATTTTCGTCGGATTACAACTCAAACACAGTTCATTCACACCTGTACATGAAAACTCACTTTAAAGTGTGAACATAACGAGGCCAAGGAATCACATTCTGTGCCCCAGTTATCCATTCAGCTTCTACCAAAACATCATCTGCACAGTCGAATCGTTCGCGCCTCTGTGAGTCTGGTGCTCCACACTGGAGACCAACAACAAACAGGCGTGCGGAGAAATCTGCGGATTCCAGCTGAACGAGCATCATAAGCATATTTGATTCACGCTGTACAACCGAAGGACCAGGAAAGGAAACAGCCGCTATCTTACTACACAAGTTAGGGAAGCTAGTCGGCTGTTTAAACGTCAATCTCGAAGCACACATAGGTGGAGGGATGACCGAATGGGCCATCGCTGTTAGCTGAAGATGTTCTGTGATAAAACAAAGTAGAAATGCACGTGATAGAACAACGTGGCAACAGATGTGAGATTAGTAATAACTAAAACCGTCTTCAACAGCATGAACGTGAACTTCACAAGAAATATTGGAAGGTGTTACACAAAAAATTAACCTTGTGTAACTTTAAAATGTCTAAAAAGCACATATGACTTGGTATCGCATCAAAACATCTTTAAAAACCGGTAACTGCCTCAGTGAGGTAGTAAAATCGATCCTGATTAGATAGACATCTACCAATTAATTTAACAGGTAAGGATTTACTGATAACATGTCCACATACCATCCAAAAGAACAGATTTTCCAACCACGATCCATGATTCTGACATAAAATACCGTTAACGTTCGACAATGCTCTTATACGTGACTAAGTCTCTTCAAAAAGTAAATACCTAAACAGCAAATTACGAACCATCCAAAACCGCCTCCTTCTTCGAGGAAATGATTTTACCCAGTCAAAATGGGCGGAAATGTTCAGAACAGCCGAGAGGTAACCCTCGCTATTTATTTTACCTGTTCGACCTTTATTCTGCTATGCTCATTGGTGGATGAGTGACCTTGACTACTAATTTTGATAACCGTCCTTCAATATTCTGATTAAAGAATGCTTGTAAGTCGCTATGCACCATATAAATACCCTATAACTTTCCACTTGATGCACATCTGTTTGAAGCGGAACAAAGTTGCTATGCAACAGCCATCTTTTGATTCGTCTTGAAATCAATTGACGGGGACAGTCGCGTTATTCTCGGGACCATGATTTTCTGTGTTGATTATTACAAGGAGGAACCAGTGTATTCTGTCGAGAGATTATAACAGGATCCAACTGAATAATGTGAATTTGGATGACATCTTCGCCTGGTACCATTATATGTGACAATACGCTGGGATACCCCAGGCCAGTCGTGCCACAGTCGCTACGAAAAGAAGTTTTCGATGCGTTACATAACCTGTCACACCCAGGGATACGCGCATCACTAAGACTGATTGCAGATCGATTAGTCTGGCCTAATATGAATCGGGACGTACGGCATTGGGCCCGTTGTTGCCTTGCATGTCAACGTTCCAAGGTGAACCGACACACAAATAGCCCGCTGGGATCTTTTCCAACTCCCGACGATCGTTTTGAACATGTCCACCTGGACCTCGTCGGACCACTTCAACCCTCTCGAGGCTTCACCCACCTACTCACGTGTATCGACCGGTTCACTCGCTGGCCAGAAGCCATACCTTTGTCAGACCCATCAACAATATCTGTCGCTCGCGCTTTCGTCGAGAATTGGATCACACGTTACGGTTGTCCGTCGACCATTACAACTGATCGCGGCACGCAGTTCGAATCAGCTTTATTTTCGCAACTGACCAAGCTGTTGGGCGTGCATCGAGCACGCACCACAGCCTATCATCCACAAGCGAATGGACTCGTAGAGCGTTTCTATCGTCAGCTCAAAGCTTCACTACGTGCTCATGAGCGGACGGATTGGACGGAAGCATTACCCCTCGTTCTACTTGGTATTCGCAATTGTGTCAAGGATGACAGTACGACCCCAGCTTCACTCGTCTATGGTCGTCCTCTAAGCCTTCCAGCTGAGTGGTCACAAAATATGAAGACCTTGACTGCTCCATTGAGCAAAGTGGGTAGGTGTCGCTTGCCTGGATGGGGTCCTCGTGATCACTCAAACCGCTGGTTAGAGACGCTATCCGAGATGGCGATGTGTCGCAGTCAATGGCGTACCTGTATTCATACCATTTCAAGTTCTTCCGCTTAGTCTTCCTTTTAGTAACGTTTTCTTCTAGGATATTCCACGTCACTGTTGAGGTGAGCGGCGGCCCGAGCCACAGTACCTTTTGGTCAGGCTCATGGCTGTTATGATGATGATGATGATGATGATGATGAATTTGGATGATGCTTTGCATGCAGCCCGATCTAGCAAGTCACCAGAATTTGAGAGATGCTCGAATGATAAGATGGCATCAGGCACTATGCTAATTCATTTCATATAAGACTTGTAAGCTACTTCAAGAAGTAAGCCACATAATTTGCTTTTCAAAGTCCATTTGTTGGCTAAGAATCAGTGTTTCTGAAGGTGAATAGCATCATCCCTTATTAGAAAGCGGTAGGGATGTGAAGGGATGATAAAGGGAAACTAGATAGAACGGAAGAGATGGTGATTGGAACTTTTCAGAATAATGATTCTTTTGAGTGATATTCGACCTGGTGTCGATACAGTAGCATTATTCTCAGCCACCACATCAGCTCACAGACACATATGAGGTCGTATCGTGTATTACATTAGATAACACTTGGCTGTCGATGTTCTGATATACATGTTCACATCAAACACCTGTGCTGAGAGAGGCAACAACATCGTGCTTATGGAACCAAGTCAGCGATAAGTCGAGAAGATTTTTGAACTACTGCTATATGCGGTCTGTCGTTTACTCACTGACATGACATCCGATAGACAAACAGAAGAAAAACGTCTCAAAGTTTTAAATAAAAAATCAACCAACGGGGAGAAACCAAGCTAAACTCACCCCCGTCAATGACCGCTACAAAACCAGGAGTTCGGACTTCATCGTGCAGACGAGAACAGGACTCGATAGCCATGCATTCGTTATTGTCGTAGGCGGCCGAAAAACTCCAGCACCTGATTACTGTCCCCGTGAGATCTGGTCTGTCGTTAACGCTCGTGGTATTCGCGACGTATAGCGCGAACACGCCACTGCGTGGGGAACCGACAGTCCAAGTAAACGTAACCGGACATCCGGGGGGCAAATCATCGTTCAGTGATGAACTGGAATGTTCAATCAGAAGCTCTCGCTTGACAGACCAATGGTAGTTGGAACAGGTGAGCAGACGAACTTCGATGGAAAACAAATGAATCAAATTGTGGTAAGCAAGTTACATCAAATTGAAGTCTGAAGAAAACAAATAATGAAGTAGCTTGCTCCACACAGTCTAACTTGAATCTTACGATTAACTATTAAACTCCCAACATTTTTGAACTAAAAAGCACTAAAATGAGATATCCCGTGGAGCAAGCAGAAAAAAACAAGGCATTCGTGATATATCACGTGTTAACAAGAAACCAGATGACTTATTAGTAAAATCATCCATCACCTACTGAAAGAAAGACAAGTCTGCGAGTGTTCAAGGGTTGAGGTGCACAGCACGGCCAACACATCTCCATGCTCGTCAAATTTTATGCTGTGCACACGGAACATTGACTCGATAGTTTCATCCAATAGTTGGAATTCACCATGGCGTTCCGCGTTGATTTCAAAGAAAATCACGTCCAGACCACGTTTTGGTCGTCGTTGAATAGCCGTGATCAGCTGAATTCGCGGGCTGCACATGCCGATGAATGGATGAGAGGAACGAAAATTTTCATTGAAGCAAACAAGTACTCTCTGAGAACCGAACTACATGATAGTGACAGAAGCAGGCTGAGTAATCATATCAAAGATCGAATGATGAGAATATGGTTTCAAATCGGAGAGGAAAGAAAATACAAGCAAAAGCTAGTTTAACTCGGAGAACTCTAGCAACCGATAAGAACAGAGCTCACCATAAGCTTTGCAGGCAGCCACTTGAATCAAGGTGCCCTATCCCTAAAAAAACGTTTCGTTCATTGTTGAGATAACCTTCAATGGGCTTTGAAACAACAATGCATCATATAAAATCCATCCTATGTCCAAACTTAACCAACATTGACGATCAGAGGGCAGAATAATCGTTTCAGCGACTAGTCAAGTGCACGTCACGTACGGTGCAAAAGTGAGGTGGCCAAGCTGAAGAGAAACATCAAGATTGGAGGGTTCAACTGGCTACTGCGTTTGCGATCTAACTTCTGGGATATGTTGGCGAAGAAAACAAGCCTCCGCTAAAGAACTTACAGTAGCCGTCAGCAACCTGAGGCCCGTGTTCAACAAATGAAATATCATGTCTACTGTCCCCTGTTAGTTCCAAAAATTGTCTTGGTATCACCAATTGACCTTCCGTTAACTAATTTGCCAACCACGCAAATCAATAGGGTGAGATGAATTCAATCAATCTTCTTCTTGATACAATACCTACGATGTGTTCCACTCAGCACAAAAACCTGCAGTCAGTGGCGACAGTTTCCTCCAAGGATGACTGCACCTCTGCTACTACCTCCTTCATGTTCTACATTCTAAACAACATATTGATCATTAACCTGTAGGAACTGACTACACAACGAGATGTGAATCACTGAACGAACGTTTAGTTCGTGTCCTTCAATGTACTGCATTTTAATTATTTTGCGTATTTCTTCTTGATATACATGTCTTTTCCCGAGAACGCGTCTCTTTTGTGGATTACGCGGGAGCAATATTCAGAAACACAATTCGCACGACGATTGTTATCCACGAAACTGGTGACAATAAACGACACAGCGTGCAGTGTTTCACTGCAAGAAGTCGGTTAACAAACAACACATTCAACTGCTGTCCTTCAATTCAAACTTACTGTCAACCCATGCAAAAGTTTTCTACGATCAAGCAGCCTAAATTCAAATTAGTCCATTTACAACAGCAGAATCCTCAAAAAATTCATCACCCTAGACTCCTTGTCTCGTGTCTACTATTTGTAAATACATCCTTAGGTTTATGCATCCACCGGATTTGCTTGTTCATCAACCTGTAAGCTCGACTATTTAGTTTTATTTATTCCGGTCCAATCCGTTTACTGCCACAGCAGTAAACTCTCATGCTCAGCAATCTGCGAAGCATGACAACATCAACATATGACAGGCCGGTTTTCACCTCGACGATGGACATAATGTTTGGATAAGTTCGATGGAAGTCATCTAATAGATTATCAAATGTGAAATATTCAAGCTTTCGGCGTGGCTTCGTAGCTCAGCTGGTAAAGCATTTGCCGCGTTTGGGCATGTTGTTTCTATCGATGGTTCTAATCCAAGCGAAGTCCAGATTTTTCGCAATTAGGTCTCTCCTAATAGATTATCATTTCTAGATGTTGTCATGTCACTCAGAATGGAAGGATCCGTTCAAAGTTCAGTCCACAGGAAAAACACTTGGACTAACCAATACACACACTTCCTTAGCTTTGTTCTGCCAAAGTACAAGCTGAACTTGGTTTGCTGTTTAACAGTCCGAGTCCGAATAATTTAAACACCCCATATACCCTACAGGGTGAACACCAGCATGTTCGAAACATGCTAAGCCAAAATGAATATCTTCAACGATTCGTGGATAAGAACATGCAGCCAAAAAAGGGACAGGAAACCGTTCAGACAGTGGATAAAAAAGCTCATTTTTACCACTCTATCACACAAGGAAGAATTTACCAGTGAACCCATCACTCGACAGATTTTTGATGTAATTGATAGTGTCTATCCTTTAGCACGGGTATTGGTACCATATCTCAAAGATAGCTTGCCAAGGTTTTCTTCATTCTGTTGTGGTTATCCTCTAACCTGTTGTTGTCAAGTTGGTTACGTTTAAAAATCACAAAGCCGCTGTTAGAAAGGATTCGTAAACACCTCCCGAAATGGATTCACAACGGTTTGAGAAATCCTATTTTCAATGCGATCAGTCCTCACTTAATGGACATTGGTCATCAAATAAATCCGGAAGAAGCTTTCCGAGTCTTCTGCAAGATTCGTCAAGCCCACTCCAGAACTGTCAGAGTACGAGTGTTATCAGCGGCTGAGGTTATTGTCATCAAATTCTCCAGTCCGTCTGTGTGCCTAACACACAGTTTGTACAAACTCTTCATTTCTCTTGGTCAATTATTCCACAGCCACTTGAAACCCAAACAAGCGTGAATCACTTGATACCGACGAACACGTGACATTCGCTTATTGAGCAACACTCCTACCCTCCTCCAGTAGATTGTGATTGTGGTTTTTGATGCCCAATTGATTTGTTATAATATTCACATATAACCTGTACATACCTCATGTAATTTCAAAAACCTGATGAGAATTATCGAAAAAGGCCGCTTGCATAATTGACTTCTTATAAATTCTCTGAGAATATGGAAACAATTGAAATGTCAAAGCTCACTAGACCGCAATACATTACACACAGTCTGTCTTACAGGTATGGAGTTGAATGTCTTTTTGGCTCAAATTTCGACATTAAATGGATCGTTTGGGCAAAATGTAAGAGAGGGTGTGAAGAAGGTTGTACCTCCAGAGGGCTTGAAACCATCGAAAAATGATTGTCAAAAATAGCTGTTCCAAAATTATGAGCACTCACATTTTGGTGTCATTATTTGAAGTAGAAATTATATACAACAAATTCGTTATATAATTTTAATACATTTTTTGTTCATGCTGTTAATCAAACGCTCAAGTTCTGCTTCAGTCAAAGCATTTTCATGCTTGCTGAACACTCCTCTTCAGTTGATCCTTCGACTGGTGTTTGATTGTTGTAGCACATGCAACATTCGTTTGGACTTACTCCTTACTCACTACCTACTCTTCCTCTTTGTGAGTAGTATGCTTTATGACATAATTGTACCCATGTGAAGGTCGCTTTGGCCGCCATCTTGAATTTGGACATTTTCCGCTTATGCACGACCACTGACGGTCGAAAACTCTCTCGGGACGTACCATTTCGAACGTATGTGACATTTCATATTGATTCCATATGTCTACTCTTATGTATTTGCTGATATCCATGTATTTTCTATTATGGAAACATTACCGAGCTGTTTGCGGTCGTTATCAATTTGAATTGACCTCGGGGTGTTAAGTTCTAGTGGCACCCAGCTGACCTCTGGAATGAAACGCAGAGCAGATTTTTAGGAAAAGAGCTCGAACAAAAAACCTTATGGATTCTAAATTCTGTGGACATCAGAGATTAGAAGTCATTCAGTCCACTTAGTTTCTCACTAGCCATCATTTCATCTTCTGTGTATTTTTTTCATGTCATAGTTTTTCTGCCGAAACATCACACGCTCACTGCTGTATAAGAAGCTGAACAAGGAGTGTCCATATATGTGATTGGGCCTTTTTCCTTATTTGTAACAACCTTTTTGAGCGAACAGGAAGTCCATTAAACGATTGTCTAAAGCATATTTTGTACTTTATGCAAGTCATGCCAGTAACAGTGTTAACCATCCAGACCATTCCAAATAAATTTCCGTTTGTCAGATCACATCACCTTGTGTCAATGATCTGTCTGCGTAAGGTCATCCTTCGTCCAAAGTAAGCATCGTTCCTTAGTGTACTTCGTCAACATCGGTGTTCATCGAAGCTTTCAATGAGGAGAGACAAACCTGTAAATTGTCAGTTTTGAAAACGTCAAGGCGCCAAATTTCGCTTGACAACGTGCATGTTACTACTTCTCACAGATACCGCACGCAGCGTTGCACATGTCCCCCGAGGTGTACAACTCCAACTTTTTCCGCATGCTTTCCTCCCACAGGGGTTTCCATGAGCTACAACGTAGTTATTCATCACAAGGTCTGATCTAGCTACTACGGACGTCCATTGCATGAAACGCTGAAATATCGCCCGGCTCAGAATCCGCCAGTTACACTGTTACTAGCATCCGTTAAAGTTGAAAGATGACCGTAGATCAACAACTTTAGAGCAAATCCACTTGTGATTGCTACGCACCGGGTTATCGCCACCTATTGGAGCAATGGAGACGACCACTTCAACCTGAGCATCACTCAACGTGTAAGCAGTAACACTCTCAGTCGAGATGCGGAGAAACGTTAGCACAGAGAGATAGTTTTTTTTGGCCATTTTTAATATATCCTACGGCCTAGAACCACTTCAAGATAAAGCCCTGTTCATGTCGAAAGTTGTTACTTTTCACTTTCTCGTACCAAAAAAACCATATGTATACCTACGTGCATACAGGTAAACTAACGAAACATTTCTGCCAATAGAACATTATAAGTGATGGACAGATTGTACATAAATACACATATGATATTACGGTTGACAGTGCATTTTCTTACTGATGATGTGAGAATGACAATAAGCAGCGGGGTTCTATACTATAACCGCCGGTGTTCGGACTATTAGCGCTTGGAATCCCACAATGTGTCAACTCTCCGTTGTTGTTTTACGAAAACGATGGAGGGGAAGTTGGCGCGTAACGGACAGCATGAAGCAGAGTGAAAACCTACAGTGGGAACTAAGCGTTCCGCAATGTTGGGCCACAAGGGTTCGACAGTTAAGTCGAACGAGCAAATGCAAAGCAACATATCTCCGCCACACTTATTGTACGAAGTACTTTGTTACAGGTTAAAAGCTGAACATCACTAGTCATGAGTAGCAACAAAGAACGACCGTTTAGGACAATCTTCGGATGTTGCCAGATTGTGCTTTAACTGCAAAGGAAACTAATTGGGAACCTGGATTGTTTATCATGTTCTTTGTGATGTACCTTTCTGAAACCCCTGTACAACTTTTGTTTAGATGGTGCGATTTCATAATGAACTGAATATTAAAGATTATCGTCTGTCATCATCATCATCACAGCCATGAGCCTCACCAAAAGGTACTGTGGCTCGGGCCGCCGCTC